>JABXWE010014247.1:0-10578 GCA_014611495.1 Limonius californicus
GACATTTACCTGTATGTCAAACTGTGTGACAGTTCAGGCAGTTAAAAATTTTGGCCCAACAAAATGTGAAAATGAACAAGTATTTAGTTGCAACTGATTTGTAATTTATTAAGGTAAGTAAATTACAGGTTTTTCGTCAAGATGGCAGCTATGCTGTTACAATTTTCATATTGTCAGATTCTAAAGCTTAATATAGACGGGACAATCCCTAGGCTACTGCAATTGACTTTTTAAAAAATCACTTTGTACAAGATGAGTCTGCTATGACGAATAAACTTTATGTCACGGTTGTTTGAAGTATAAAAAAATGTTTTTCAACAAATTGCAGTAGGCCCCATTTTTTTTTCTATTCCAACGACAAGTTTTTTGAACCTGCTTAGAAATTGTTTATTTAAATTATTTTGTCAACACTGTGATTAATTTTCGACTTGGACCGCGTCGTCAATTGAAGGTCACACTCGACAGAAGCAGGATTACTGGTCACTGTTTGTGAACGTAAACAAACTAACGTTTCGCAAGACATTGAAGCTTGCATCTTCAGAGTCCTTGTAGTACTGAATTCAAAGCCGGGATGCGGAGGTATTTAAATCCTTTTGAGCCAATCGATCGCATAATGTCGTAGTTCTGGTTGGCCGTCGTGTCAGGCGGGAACGGGTGCGGCAGAGCATGACCGTGGAATCGGTCTTGTTTCTGAAACTTTAGAGGATGAACTACCGGTGCTCAAGGTTTGCTGAGCTTGAACCCATCCTCTCTGTTGATGTTATTGGGTTGTTTCTCAATCTCAGTTGCTTCTCATATGATTCATGGAAAGTAACGCGCAATTTTAGCACACGAGCATTGTTCATAACAATATTGAAAATTTGTGGACTTGTAAAAAACAATTTTATTGTAGATTTTTAGAATAGCATTTATGTTAGATAGAAAGTACCCTTGGGGTGCAATTAAACCAAAGTGCGCTTTTGTTGACCTTCAACAGTTTTTACAGATCTAGTTGCCATAATTTTGACCGAATCTGGGACGGGGTTGACAAAGGCTCCGACATTGTCGTCGAAATAGTTTTCACCGTTAGTTGCCTTCAAGATTCTGGCCAGTTCGATGCACCATTCGCTCGGCTGGCACAATTTTGTTATAAGCTCATGAAATTATACAAATATACAACAAAATACTTTTCGTATTTCTCCACTATATGGAAGATACATGAGTTATTTTCCACATTAATAGTTGTTTGTAAATAAAGTTCGTTAATAATTAACAGTTCGTTTATTTCTACGACTACTATTATTCATGCTGGCACATCAGTGCAAACCGCGCTTTCACAAATAAAGCGCAACTCAAAACAAGCATTTTCAAAATCCATTTTGTAGCCAGTTATGCAGGTGTGTTCCGCTACCGCCGATTTTGTGATGCGATTATGATTGCAATCACCTATATGCTCTCGGAGTCTCAATTCGATAGAATGCCCAGTTTACCCAATATAGTTTATGCCACAGGAGCAGGGGATGTTTTACATACCGGCTGATTTTAAACTAGAAGTATGATTTTTAGCTGATCGGAAACCCTTGCCTATGGTTTCTTTAGTCGCGAAGATTGTTTTTATGTTATGTCTTCTGAGAATATGCATTATCTTATCCTTTACTGTATGGTAAAAGGCTAACCTTTCCGGAGTTGTGGATTTCTTTTCACCCCTGGGATTTTCAGCTCTGTGCATAGCTTTCCGAATTTCTGCGGCTGTATAACCGTTGCATAGCAATGATGTCAGCAGGCGTGTCTTCTCTTCTTGAATATGTTCATTCTTTGATATACGGATAGCTCTGGTAACCAGAGTTTTGAGCACGGTGTTCTTCTGCATATGGTGGTGATGTGTATTTGCATTAAGGTACTATCTGTGTGCGTCTTCTTCCTGTACACAGCGTATCTAAGCTGCCATTGGGTTTTCTAGTCATATAAACATCTAGGACCGGAATACTGCCATTTTGCTCAACTTCCGTGGTGAATTGGATCTTATTGTGAATTGAGTTGAGGTGTTCTAGAAACTGATTTAGGGTTTAACCATAAATTAGTTTGTGCCAATTGATATCGATTGCAGCCATTATTATGTTAATTTGTTATTTTAAATCAACTTTCAAGAGAATTAAAGAACCCGATTGGCGGAGTACACTATTATATGTAATAACGACATTACATACACTCACCACACACATTTTTCTAAACCGGCCGGCAACCGTAAGATCTCAATGCCTTTCTCTGGAATTTCTGTCGTCCGGATTCGACTGTATACTGTAGTTTCCCCATGTTTTTACCTTAACGATGAGTAGGCAAAAAGGCAGTTAATAATGATGGTTGATGTTGTACATTGTAGCAGAATCCGATTATCAAGAACCTTAGTCGACGGCAAAAATTTGTTGGTTATAAAGGAAGTTCGTTGTAAAAGTTAAAAATAAACGTGCGAGGTACTATAAATTTGAGTTTTGGTTTATTATCATCAACGGTATGAGGGCAATAAGTACAGACTGATAATTAATAGGTTCTTACCGAAATGTTTTCTTGTTTAATAAAGCGCATCCTAGGCAAACCTATTTAAAATAGTGTCAGAAACATTACGCAATTGAAGAAAATAGAAGACATTAATAAACTTCGCACAAAAACTGCCACGTATATCGTTTAGAGGTCAACAAGTTGTTTTTTTGAAGTTCTGACGAATGCTTCAGCCGTACAGGACACATTTTATTACTGAAACGATTGACTCTTTTTTTAAATTTAGGTTGGTTATTAAGCAATAAATTACAACAAACGAGATTTAATAATTAACAAACGCAGCAGAAATGTAACAAAAAAAAACGTAGCTCTATAGTAAATATATGGGATTACCTCTCTTCCCGTAACTACCGCTTGACAACGATTGTTAGAATTAAAATTACCAGAACAACTCCCAACATCACTAAAAATTTTAATTCATCTGTAAAGGGAATTCTTCACCAATCTGCTTTTTGCCGGTTTGCATGTTTGCCCGTGAATGCTGCGGTGCGCTGCACCACTGAGGCAGTCTTGCTGGTCGTCTGAAAAACTCTGTTGGAGATGACTAAAGATCGGGCAGACCTTCAGATGCGACTAATGAAGAAACGTGCCTTAAAGTTGAGACTATGGTACTGGAGGATCGACGTTTGACAGTTACAACTATATCTTCAGAATTAGGAATTTCTGAGGGAAGCGTCATCACCATTTCACACGATAAATTAGGCGTAAGTACGGTGTCAACGCGGTAGATTAGAGCGTATTATACTGAGTTGCTAACTAAATCACGTAAGAAAATTGTGGAAAAACTTGCCAGAGGTGTGCTCTTTCTGCAAGACAACGCTCCTGCTCACAAATCGTTGATTGCACTGCAAAAAATTGATGAAATTGGTTTTGAATTGGTTGACTACTCGCCCTATTCTCCGGATTTAGCACCGCCAGACTATTATTTGCTCCCAAAACTCAAAAAACATTTGAAAGGTAAAAGATCTTCGACAAATGACGAAGCAATATGTGGCCTTGAGCAGTGGTTTGCAGACCAAGACAAAGATTTTTTTAAAATAGCTTAAAATTACTTTATGAACGTTCTGCTAAATGTACAAGCCTTAAAGGAGATTATGTTGAATAAATAAAATGTTGTTTTGAAATATTCTGGCGTTTTATATGGTAGGCTAAGTACTTATCAATACTCCCGTATATATTATTATTTCCGACAATTGAGCGGCGAGCCCATACGGTTTAACGTCTCTAAACTTTTTTTTAGAGCTTTCTAAAGAACAGAACGAACAATCCGCAATAGAGCGACGAGATCCAGAACAACATTCGTCGAGAAATCCAAGAGGGGATAATTGGCAGATATCTCTAAGATAATTCTCCACTTTATGTTTAATAGAATAAACTTTTAAATTTTTTTTAACAAAACCCTTAGTTCAAAATAGGGATAAGCCAACGGTCGCTATGTGCGGGTTTATTATATCAGAAAATATTTAAGCTGTTCTGTTAGTGCCAAGTTCTGATAGAGAAAATATTTTTAGGCAGTGCGTATTGTTTAGAGATAATATTTGAAGCCACCACTGGGTAACAATTCATAGACATCAAACCTTTGTTTATTATATATTTCCTTTTTACTTCATTTTTTCCCGACGATAGGATACACACTTTACACTTTTTAGAACCAACAATGAGAATAATGGAACGCAATTGGTGCAAATAGGCCTTTTAATAGTAGAAGTACTTCTGCTGAATTTAAAAATTATTTGGTACTTTTGTGAAGCTCTTTACCGACTGGCCATCCCTGCTCGCGAAAAGTCCGTCAGAGGCGAAATTGTTCTAGTAAATAAATATCTGGTTTTTAAACTTGGACCTAATAGTTTAAATGTTTCAGATAACAGGAGCAGGTCATGGAATTGGAAAAGAATTGGCTTTGCAGTACGCTTCTCAAGGAGCAACAGTTGTATGTTGGGATATCAACAAAAAAAATAATGAAGAAACTGTAAACGAAATTGCTGAATCAAACTACCCCAAAGCTTTCTCCTACATGTAAACAAAATAATATTGTTTCTTGCCAAAAATTATTAAATCACTTTAGTTTGCTTTTACAACTTACTGTTTCAATATAATTATACAGTATATAATTTGACTTACTTTTGAAAGTATACTGACTTTCCAGATGCAACGTAGCTAACCGCAACGAGGTGATAGAAACAGCAAAAAAAGTTCAGAAAGAAGTTGGGGATGTTACTATACTAATAAACAATGCCGGAATCATGCCGTGTCATCCATTTTTGGACCAGACTGTGGATGAAATTGAACGAACAATAAATGTCAACGTCATGGCACACTTTTGGGTTTGAATTTTCGTATTCCACTAAAGTCGTTAATCATAACCGGCGGTGTTTCAGACTCTTCAAGCATTCTTACCCGCAATGTTGAAAATTAACCATGGACATATAGTTGGTGTTTCGTCGGGTTGTGGTTACGTCGGGTTAAGAAACCTCGTTCCCTACTGTACGTCGAAATATGCTGTGCGTGGTATGATGGAGGTGTTGCACCAGGAATTGTATGCCAATCCCAACTGTAACATCAAGTTAACGTGCATTTGCCCTTGGATGGTGGACACTGGGTTGTGTAAAAAACCTAACATTCGCTTTGCCAATATCATGCCATTGCTAAAGCCACAGGAGGTTGCTAAAGAGATCATGAAGGCCCAAAGACGCAACATTGTAGAAACGTCTATTCCTAGTAGTCAGTATTGGACGGCCTGCGTGTTGAAGTGAGAAAATAAATAATTAAAATGTAATGAAATTGTGCAATTTTTGAATTTTCAGTTTGTTTCCTGCTAAAGTCCGTTGGGCTATTCAAGATTTTATGGGTTTTTATGTCGAATCAGATTTGGGATTATAATGGTAGTATTAGACGTATTTTTTATTAAACAATTTGTATTGTTTCGTAATTTAATAAAACATGTATAACAAACTTTATTTAACCTGCAGGGATTTGATCTGATAGAAAATAAAACATGTACTTACAGAAAATGAATCTATATTTGTTTCTATGTATATATTGTACTTATAATAAGTACACCTGCTTTGGTAGCTTCGCAGATGTTACCCCACCACAGTACTATGATTAACTACCTAACTAATCTTTACCTTGTTGACAACTTCAACTTTGGACAGCTTCAACTTTATTAACATGACAAATTAATCCACCGTTGTCTTTATTATAATAATTGTACTGTTGTACTATTGAAAGCACTTATTAAATACTGGTTTAACGACGCGGGTTAATTCCTCTTCCTTAGACCCACAACAGTCCTTCCATGCCGTTCCCTCGAGCTTTGTATATTGCGAAGCCTTATTATCAAAGCCTTGTCCTTAACATATTTGTATGTTACAAACAAAATACTTGTGTTTTACGATATTGACATCTTATTTCCAGATTCTCGAATAAGTAAACAACCTAAGTTTAAAATCAATTGCAAAGGTACTTTTTGTACGATTATTACAACGAATCTCAAAGAGTAGCTAGTAATTTATTTCTAGTAACTGTACGGTCTCCATTCAATCACAGTCTACTTGAGTGGTGTTGATTCAATTTAATCTTAACAAGGTAGCATAGTTTAACTTTGTTAAACCGTTTCAGCAATTCACTATTATCTAGAATCCCGTAACACTTCGACGTTGTGATGTTATTGTTTATGATTATTCGCTAGTTTCTTGATGATGTCGTTGACCACGGATTCCACTTTCTGGTTCGATTTATGTCATCCGTACGAACGTTCCATGGCGCAAGATAAATCATTTATAATTGCTGATGACCCTTACGGAGATAACTCTATCAACTTTCTCGTATCGTAAAATAGTATTTTAATATATACCGGTGTAATCTGCAAAAGTCTTTAGTCTTAATTTGTCACAAGTTGCGGCATAACCTTATGTTCATTCGTACACCAAATCTTGTAGTTCTTTGAAGAGTGTAATAATAGTTTTTTAAATGGTTTTTTTACCTTGATTCTAGCTTAATTCTCATTAACTGTGTTGCGTAATATTTGATACTAATATTTTTTTAATAATTTCGATCCAAAGTTGAGCACCATCAGCCTACACTTATTTTAGTATCTATTTGATAACAACAATCTATTATGAAATGACAACGCAGGACTTCTATAAAGACGCCATTACATTTATTATATTTAAAGTTTAGTTCTTCTTTTTTCTTCTTAATATATTCTCTCTATTTTAGTTTCACATATAGTGTTATTCCCAGCTACTTACCGATGTTTGCAAGTAGCCTCGGTTGTTGATTTGTTGGTACTGGTTGGTAGTTGATATTCCTGTTGGTAAAGCTAACATGGTTGACTTTGCCCTGTTTAATGAAATACGCTATTTTTTGGCCTTTCGACTTGTTTCATAGCTAACTATAACTTGTTCGTTGCTTCCTTAATGCTATATCCAACTGCCTACATTGCGGTATCGTTCACGAATGTTTGTTTGGTTGTTCCATCACAGTTTGGTGTATGGCAAGTGCAGAGGATTTGTAGAACTAATCCTACACATCTATCCCTGGATATCCGGCTGATATACCTTTTAATTCAATATATTTATCTTCTTGTTTAAGTTTAAAGTCCCGATCTGGATATATGACGTCAGTATTGTTAGCTTGGTGTTTACACAAAAACTGTTTTGTTTTAAATTCTGTCTTATCCTTTCCTTCTATCTGGCAGTCACTAAACACTAAATATTTTTAATACAGATTGAGCACTGTGGAAATAGATAAATCGAATATGTCGATAAACATGGGTAGCCGTGTTTTGATGACTAACATAAAAATGTCTGAGGTTACGTTTCGTTTTTTCTCTAAACCAAACTAAACAAAAGTCATTGTAAACATAATTTAAGGATATAATGGGTTATCTTCTCTTAGGGTGCTTTGTCTCTTACGAGACGTAGCGATCTTCTCTCCTATGCCTGTGTTGCGCGTTTAGAGTGCCACAGACATAGAGGACCTACAGCTTAACGTGGGTTCCGAACCACGGGAAGTGTAACACTTCTACTCCAGAGAAGATTTACTAGGCAGAATACCTCGCTGGTTTGCCATTGCCTTGCGAGGGAGAACGGCCGTTAAAAATCCGATGTTCCGGTACTGGGAATTGAACCCAGGACCCTCAGCGTAGAAGCCTAACGCGCTAACCTCTAGCCTACGGCCGCCTCATTCACTGGCATAACTGGGCTTAATCTGTGTTTTATTCGAAATTTACTTGCCAGGTTAACAACCAGTGGCGTTCGGTAAATATGTTTCCTTCCCAATACTATTTTAATCACAATAAAACTATTAACAGTCTGTTACATAACACGTTATTGTTTCTGAAATCACTAATATTATTTATCGTCTAATTATCTTAACGGCTTGTTTACTTGATCACGCATTTTAAAGTCCATAAAATTATTTCTATGTTTAATATTTAAACGTTAACATTTTCGGCCTTACGACAATGCCAGCTTCAGGCGACTCAATTAGCAGGTAGGTGGGACTACCTTGAAAGCGACTGCTTTGTCTGACAAAACTCTCGCCTTATCAATTGGTACCGGCTCTACCATGCCATACCAACCCAAAATTGTTATTTTAATTTCTTATTTATCCGGTAATTTTTATTTTGAACGGTAGGTACATTTTTGGCACAACATTTTGAAACACCGTGTATATGTTACATACAGGGTGTATGATAAATGGCGGATAATATTTACGTCACGAGCTTTTACGTTCAAAACCCAGCAAAAAACTCTAGTACCATTTTGGTATTAGACGAAGAGTTTTTTAATTATTAGCAATTGAAAGTTTTTTAATTTGGCAACGCTGCCCAACTTAAGCGTAAGCGGATGCATGTATTTAATTACCCTTGATAATATATTGTAATTCCAAAAATAAATAAAGGATGTACCGACGTCATTAAAATTACTCTCTTTTGAAACATTTACAAATTTCAAAAATGACATTAATGACAATCCATTTGTTATACATGAAGCTATCTATTTAATTTTAATATTAAATATCCAAAAATTACTAGCTTATAATGCATTGTTGCAACGGCTTCCAAAATTACAAACAGCAAAGATTTTGTAAAGTTAAATACGAAATTGTAAGTAAACTGATTACCAAAATGGTAAAATTTATATTTGATTACTTATTTTACTTGCTGGACTATGAGTTGTTAATGCTACTTAAATGTATTTTTCAATGATAGTCGAAATAAATTACAAAGTTTGGTCACTAATGATTCCAAAGGGTTAACAGTAAATTGGTACTAAAGTTTTTTGTTTGGTTATCAACGTAGAATCGCGTGATGTAAATATTATCCACCATTTTTAACACACTCTGTATACATACATATACAGGGTGTTTTATAAGTAATCTAAAATAATTAAAGAGGTGATTCTTCAATCAATTTTATGGAGAAAAGTTCATATGAACATATATGCTCAGGGCTTTAGTTTTCAAGATACAAGGTGTTGAAAATTTCAATTTATTTGAAATTATATTTAATACAGGGTGACAATAATCTACCCCTGTTGTATGGGTAACTTTGTTATTATAAGAGTTACAGATTCGGTTAAATTACCAAAGTTGGGCAGAATTTTGATGCGAATTTAATGCCATTTTTGAATTTGATCTAGATTTTCAACTTTTTAAATATCTTAAAAATACTAAAAATGAACTATTTCTTAAATGTTAAATAATTCCACAACCATTTATGCTAGAACATAAATAAAAAATGGTTTTTGTAGATCTTATTACGTAGAATTCAAAAAAATTATCAAAAAAGTCATGGCGCTCTTGATTTTCGAGATATAAATTAAACTTCCATTTTTTAAATGGCAATCATAGTTGGCCGTAGGCTCATTAAAAAGCCCTTTTTTTGCTGATTTCAAATATGTATGGGTGGTCCTATCTATTTTTGTTAGTTTGCTCAGGATTTACAAAAATAAAAGTATGAAATCAAAAATTTATCTCTAGAAAGAATGGTGTGCCTTGGATTTGGAAAACAAATGATCTAACGACCTGTTTCGTTTGTTCTTATTAGTTGTCAAATTTAGTTCGCTGTTAATAATAATTACGACTACAATTAGGTGTTACATGTAAGTGTACAGTTAATAACAATAGAAAATATGGTTTATTCTTCGGAAGAACAAAACGATATGATATTTTGTTCCTACATTTCTAATCGCGATGCAAATGCAGCATCTGAATTGTATCTACAAACATACATGGAAAGAAGACAGCCAGATAAAAGATTATTTGCAAAACTGGAAGCAAATTTAAAACTGTATGGATCTTTTACAAACCAAAAGAAATATAAATGAAGAGACGGAAGTACGTGTTTTAGCATACAATAATTTTAAGCCGACTGCATCTGTACGGAAAATTGGACTCGAGTGTAATACATCCAGAGAAGAAGCACGGATAATTTTAAAACAAAATAACTTTAGGCCCTATTATCATCATGTCGGAAATCATTGTACCCAACAGATCTGGAAAGAAGATTAAATTATGCTGGATGGTTTGTTCAAGAAAGTCGAAGAAACGAAGGGTTCTCTAAAACGATTCTATTTACTAATGAAGCAAAATTTACAAATAATGGATTATTTAATAGAAAAAAACACATTTACTGGGCGCAGGAAAATCCTCATATTACGGTTGAAAGACGAGATCAACATGTTTTTTCTATAAATGTTTGGTGTGGTATTCTCGATACAAAAATACTTGGTCCGTATTTTTATGAGAAAAATTTAAATCCAGAGCGCTATTTATTATTTTTAAGAAATGAACTAGAAGGAATGTTGGACGAAGTTCCATTAAACCAAATACAGAATTTGAATTATTTTCAGCATGATGGGGCACCTGTCCACAATGCGCAAATTGTATCTAACTCCTTATTAGAAAGATTTAATAACTGTATAGTTAACAGAGGTCCCATAGCATGGCCACCTAGGTCTCCGGACCTAACCCCACTCGACTTCTTTTTATGGGGAACAATTAAAGAGAAAGTCTATAAAGAGAAGCCTAATA
>JABXWE010014248.1:0-41665 GCA_014611495.1 Limonius californicus
TATCTATAAGCTAATTTTTCAATCAAAGAAAGAAATATACAAAATTAAATTTATTTATATATAGGGAATAGTGTTACAATATTTATAATAAGGAAAACAAATTAATTAGTTGCAAAAATGTATGTAAATAGACAAGAATAAGAAACAAAGAAATAATTGTTTAAAAATTTTTTAATTATTTAGATAATTTATTAATATAAATTAAAATAATAAAACTTTGTATAAGCTACAGAAAAAGTAATTAATATGTAAATAAAAGTTACATTTGTGGTCCCACTAAACATTGTTCACTTTCACTCTCAATCCATTAAAAAGTTGTGAGAAACCCCTCTGAGTTATTCCGAAACTTTTGCATAGGTACTTTTTCATTTACAACAAAAATTTTGTTTATAAATAATAATAAACCTTAAACTAACGGCCCCCAAACGGCCGGCGGTCAAATGGCGGCGCCCAAATGGCGGCACCCAAAGGTCGCGTACCGTATTTCTTCCACCTCTCTATCAATTCTATTTAATTTCATCGTAATGAGTTAATTGATGATATTTTTCTTGTATAGCGTTGAAGAATGTAAAAACTCTCCCTTATAGTAAAAGCATCATTTTAGCGATAGTTATTCCAAGGACTACCATTTCCATTAATCAAAACGGTATCTTTGAGTCCTCACATAAGCTAATTGATTAAAATAATACTTTCAACAATATTCAATTCATTTTGAATGCAGATATTTCTCATGTATCATGTTGAAGATCTAAAAGAGCTTTATTTTCATTCGCAGTGGCAAAAATATTCTTTTAGTGAGTGTCTGAGTTTTTAAATATGCCAATACATGAAAATCCTGTCCGAGAAGGTTTCTGTTAACTATTTACTAGGAATGTTAAAATTAGGAAACAGTAAAGATATCATTTCTAAGCTTAAAAATGGTATCGTTAGGTCCTCACATATTCTGATCCAACATTTATTTATTTATTTTTTGTGAAAACATGTTACTTTCCCTCTGTCGTGGAATCAGACGTGTAGCGGTAAAGTACAAATGCTTTAGTTTCATTACCAGTGGAAACGTTGAAAATCATGCCCAATACTCACAATGGCATCATTTGATCGACTAATACCCCTTTCCACCAAATTATCATTCTCAAAATGTTTTAGTTGTAACTTTTAAATTAATATTTCGTACCTGATGTAATTCAGATTGTTTAGCTTGTACTTACAATTACATTATTATTTTAATAAAACAAATAATAATGAAATCTCTAAAGTTCAAACATATAGGACTTGTATTTTTAAATTGTCTATCTATTTATCTCCGCAAGAAATACATGAACCAGTACAACATAAAAACGTTCTTATCAGGTGTCTGGCTAGTTCTCAAATTGTTTGAAGTATTTATACCAAGAATTCAGAGAAACTTCGAGACAATCTTTAATTTTATACAGTTCACGTAAACATCCTTCACATTCAAGGAAATCGAGTATAATCGTACTCGGAAGGGTATAAATACCCAAATAGAGCACAGACAACCCGCGACACCCTCCATTAGTGAAGTGTTGTGAACATTTAAAAGCAACATTTCAGTTTGGCGAACTTTACGATATATAACTGTCCGGAACATTATTTATTAACAACAACTATTCTTTGATGATACTTCGCTTTAGTTAACAGAAATTGTAAATAAACAGCAAGAGTGCACTGATCTTCTTCCAGGTTTAAAATTAGTGGAACGCCCTGAATCATGATTATTTCAGGTATATGAATATATTGTGCTTAAAGCTTTGTAACGGGCCAAAAATATCAAGTGGAAGTGTGCTTTGTCAAAAATAATTTAAATACTCAGAATTTTAATTCTAGTTTATTTGTTTACTTCTTGTTATTACAGCAAGGAAATCTTCTCCTAACGTCATTTGAATTATACTTGCTAGGAAATAAACTAGTGTTAATATATGAGACGGAATACTTAGTACTTGTAAGAAAATCCTACCGATAAAGGTAAAAGTTCGTTTATTGTGAGTATCCAACCTTTCAATAGGGAAAATTTGAATTCCAGTAAAGCGTATATTCTGTAGAATTTCAGTGCGAGATGATTGATGTTCCTGTTTATTTTCGCACTGCGAAAACAAAGTTGAGCGGACGCGTCCCAATAATATTTTATTTTATTTCCTTTTATTACAGATCCCTATTTGCTCTCCAAATACCGGAAAAATTTGAATATTATTTTTAATTTAAACAACTACAGCGACTTCACGCAGATGTACTAAAGGCGTGCAGATACAAATCTAATAAAAAAGTACACCATCATATTTTTATTTTCTTTTGATGTTCCATAGGCCTCCTTTTTTAAAATCCGGCAATGTTTATCAACAGCTGAAACAGCCGCTGGACACCCAGATAGACATATTAGCAGTTAAGCTATTTAGAATTTCTAAAATACTTTAGTTATTTCATTTACAATCATCGTACAGGATGTTTGGAAAATAAGAGACAATATTTGGAGAATATCTTATACACACTGAAGAAATGACAATATACCCATGTCCGGAAATGAACCGCCACGGAATTAAACGCTACGATGTTTAAACAAATTTTTCGCGCAAATTGGTATCAACTATTCCGAGACGTGCTCGTTATTTGTTTATATTCACTTTGCCCTAGTTACTGTCATAATTCACAGTTGTTTACTTATGTATCTTAATTTTACACTGGTTCTTGTTAGTTTTTGAATCATAAACGGTTATACAAACACAGAATTAGCCGATCTGCATTTAATGTATAGACATGCACATGGTAAAATAAGTATTGGCAGATAAATGGCTTTACGAACAATTACTTCCCAAACAAATGTAACCAAGCAGAAAACTTTTTGTTTGACTGTCGTCTTCGAAATAGAGAGGAACATTCGTAGTGGAAACTGTGAACAGTGGTAGGCTTAGAACAACTTTAACACTTCATGTCGAGGAAGACATTTTGGATCGTGTCACCGAGGGTCCTTCTGTAAGCCCAATAGGAGAAAGCAATGCTCTAGAAATTTCGCACTCATTAGTGTGGGGGTCTTAAAATGCAAATTTTTTTGTATTGACGAATTAACTTCTGTATCATTATTATCTTCAGCGCGTGCAAGGTCTGACTCCGAATGATTATACAGGCCAACAAAAAATTTTGTTGTGATAACTTTCTAAACGAATGCGGCTGCTTCTTATGTACTTTTGCCTGATACCTACCGTACTTTTGTTTAATTACAAATTTTATTTAATTTAACTCACAACGCTTATTGTTTTGTATTTCCTTTCTCTCTTCTCTTTAAAGCTTCTTACGTAACTTTTTCTCCGATGTGATGCATTTTGTTGTTCCCGGTGAAGTGACCAGCAATAATCACCCATCATGTTGACATTCCACTGTCCCTGGTAACGTTCCCCCATCACCTTAGTGTCCTGGTGAAACCGCTCCCCCTGCTCTTCATTCACATCACCCAAGTTGTCAGGAAAAAAGTCAAGATGGTTGTGTAAGAAATGGACTTGAAGGCTCATCAGGCATCCCAAATTTTTGAACTCCTCTATCATATTAGCTACGATAAGCTCATAGTTTGGGTCTTTAACATTGCCCGAAAACTTAGTGACAACGTGCTTAAATGATATCCAAGCCTCTTTCTCCTTTGTAGTCATTTTTGTTTCAAAATTTGAATCGAACATCATTTTACTCCTTCTTTCAGTTTGGCTTCCGATAAATCAGGAAACTTCTCACATAAATACTTAAAACATTCACCATCTTTAAGCAAGGCTTTCACGAACTGTTTCATTAATCCTAGTTTAATGTGAAGTGGTGATAGAAGAATCTTTTTTGGATCTGCTAAAGTTTAATGCAAAATGTTCTTCTCTCCAGGTGTTAAGGTTTTTCTTGCAGGCCAATGTTTTGTGGACCAGTGTTGATCCCTTGCTCTGCTGTCCCACTCACATATAAAACATGGAAACTTAGTAAATCCCTTTTATTGTCAAAGGAGCATGCAAACAGTTTTCAAATCTCCACATATCATGCAATCGTGAGCAGGATAGTTGATTTTCTGTAAAATCATGTCTAGATTTTTGTAAGTTTCCGTCATATGGACTGAATAAGCTACAGGCAGTGGAGCATAAGTATTTTCTTTGTTTGAAGGACAGCTTTTAAGCTTGTTTTTGATGAGTCTATAAAAAGCTTCCAATCCTCGTTGTTGTACTGGATTCCAAATTCATTCATTAGACCACAAATATTATGGCAGTAAACCAAATTCTTTTCCTGCTTAAAAAACTTAACGAACTGCTGATCTCTTGTTCTATAATGGTGAATAAATGTTCTAGATACCAACAAATGTTTTTCTTTTAGCCTAAAGCCGAGCAATTGTGCTTTTTCTTTAGTCAAACCCAAATCTTTTACCAAATCATTTAACTCAGCCTGTGTAAACAACGGAGGTTTTAAATTATCTGGAGAAAATTGTAGCGCATCATCATTCATCATCCGGTCCACCTTCAACAGATTCAGGTTCACTGGACTCATCAAGTAAAACGTCATCAATGTACTGTGGTGGCTCAGGGACAGGAAGTCCCGGACCATGATCGACTAGCCGAATAGCTGAAGGAAGATTAGGATAGACAATTACTTTTTATTTTTGGAGTTATATTCAGTAACATCAATGCTACAAAAATAACAATCGCCTGAATGATTTTTTTGTTCTCTCCATACCATGGATACTGCAAATCTGAAACCTGTTTTTGCTTTTTTAGGCCATGTTCTAAGGTCTTCAACACAACTATAGCAAACCTTGTGTAGAGCCCAATGTTTTTGTTGATCACCGAGTTTTACACCAAAATATTCAAAGTATACTTTTTTAACAAAGTCTGTAATGTTCCGTTGATGCTTTTTAACTACAAAATCACCACATATATAACAAAAACTGTTAGGTCAGTTTTTACAACCACTGTTAGCTATACTTGGAGCACATTGGCAAACAACTGAAAAGTGAGGTTATGTTCACTGAAAGAAAACCAATAGCTGTAATCGAACAAAGCGGGAAAGCAAAGAGCAGTATTGCCAACACTGCCAACCTAATTACATTTAGATTTACTGTATGTTTTAGTATATTAAAAAAGCACAGATATTAGATAAAAATGAATTTCTCATATTTCGTATAATCAAGTGTGAAACAATTGTGGGAAATACGACTTTTATTATATTATATAAGTTTTTTTTATGTTGGCCTGTGTTATGCGCCAAGACTTCGTTTTCGCCATTGGTTTGCATAAATAATGCCATGGATCCTAATTTTATTAATTCGGATCTATTTCCTGAAGAAGCCGGTTTTAACAGAAACGGCATAATCAACTTCCACAACAGCCATGTACGGTTTTATACAAAGTAGACACTAACAGCAGTTCAGTGTCAAAGTATGGGTTAGTATTATTGGTGATGAGCTGATAGGACTCCACTTCTTGCCCAACAGATTAACGGGTAATCTTTACGAATAATTATTGGACAATAATTTTCCAAATTTATTAGAGAATATTCCACCAGCCACACGGCAACGCATGCGGTTCATGCATGACGGAGCGCCTCCATATTTTAATCATGTAGCAAGATAGTTCCTTAACAATATGTTTGGTGAGCAGTGGATAGGTCAAAGTGTTCCAACTGCGTGCCCTCCACGTTCGCCTGATTTTAATCCTCTGGATTTTTATGTTTGGGGTCATTTAAAAAGTCTGGTTCATTCTAGCCCCGTTAATGACATAAATGTCCTACGTCACGAATCGTGGATGGCTGTAAAGTATTACTTGATATTCAGGGAATTTTCGTTTTCGACAATCGATGATGAGACGTCTAAAATATTGCATACAAGTTCAAGAGGAGCATTTTGAATATTTAATGTAATTTTTAATTATTAAATATAACAGTTTCTACAAACAAACCAGCGCTTATATTCGAAACGGTTCATTTCCAGACAGGGGTATATTGGAATTTTTGTTATACTAGTGTGTATAGGATATTCCCCAAATATTCTTTATTTTTAGAACACCTTGCATATAAAAGTACTTAAACTTTTATAACAAAATTCAATTTCAATGGAAGAAAAATCATTAATCAATTTAAACGAACTAATTTAAAAAAAATCGTGTAATTGAATAATTCCAAATAGACCCTTGAAAGGAGAAACCTGATTTGAGGTTGAAAATATTTGTAAGGTTGATTTGCAATTTATCAGAACTATCCTGACATATTTAAGTATTAAATTTCAAAAGTCGATTAATACGTCACTCTAAATTGAACTTCTTGCTTTGTATACTTCACAAAATAATGGAGACGCTTTTCTTGGTTGGATATATTTCAGTACCTTATCGCAGTTTCTTTGCATTTTCAAAATTAGTTTTTTTTTAATGTTTCCTCTAATATTTATGTTTCAATGTTATTAACCGCCAAATTGCATTTGGAAAACAAAACTAACTAATAAATGCAAAACTATTACAGACCCCAGTATACTACGGCATTGCAAGATCAAATATTTGACGTTTGCAGTCATCATTATGCAGTTCCATTACAGGATGATTCAGATAACATGTAACAAGTGGTACGATGTATGTACAACCCAATTAACAAATTAGTAATCATTTTATCTTCGTAAGAGTAATTTGATCTATCATGGTGGCCTTTGAATTCGTGGACATGTAAAATTTTGTTTATTAAATGTGTAACTCGATTTAAATTTCTATTGTAACATGAAAAACTTTTTGTTAGGGTATTGTTTTCGGAATGAAAAATAGATTTTTATAATTATCCCCAACAGCACAGTTTCAAAGTATTGCTTTAAATTGAAAACAGTTAGTAATTTCAGTTTATTTATACAGCCAGCTCACAGAGAAACACCACATGCAAGGCATCAGTCTTCCGTTTAATGAAAAATTGGCAACTTTTGCCATTTTAATTGAGTTTTAAGTTTTACGGTGCATGTGTTTTATCTATTAAATGGTTCGTGCAACATTGCCAAAACTCTCAAACACATTGTTTATTGCACATCAATCAACGTCAATTGCTAAGAAAATTCCACAAAATACTGTTAATAACTACATTACACAATGAGTAGCTACTATGTTGACAAATAGACACAGTTTATTAAAAAGCAATGCTGTTTTTGCTTGTATTGGCCAAATAATGCTTTGTTAAAAGTAAAACTAACACTACCTAGCAACAACCACCGCCGGGACCGACGCCTTTGACGTGCCCTCCAAAGCCGGGTTGGTTAATGATGAATCAATATAACACTCCTCATATACATACTTGGAATTTTTACCTATTTATATTGAAGATGTCCTTTGTATGAAGTTGTTATGCAACGGAAAGTTAATAAATCACATGGTTTTGAAGTTAACTAAGTAATTTTGTACTACGGGTACTGAATGCAGTTTTGTATTATACTAGTATTGTTAATAGAATCTAAAAAAACCTGCAATGTTGCCCAGCATAATAAACTTCGAAACCTACACATTTTTATAAATTTTTAACCTTCCATTTGACAATTTTTACCCGACAATGACATGCTACTGTGATTTTCCTATATTTTTGATACGCACTGTATAATTAAGCATTTCTATGAAAATAATAAATAAAAATAATAGTTAGTATTTCTCAAGTTTACGATTAGCATGACAATCTTTAATGATTGCCACTATAATTGCGGGAATGATTGTTTCCTCTCAGTGTACAAGCTACTGAAATTCGTGGTATGAATAAAATAAACGCTTTTCTTTACATCATTTAAAATTCTACAAAATAATAAATTAGCTGCACTCGAAACTCCACCAAAAATATGTTCATCTTAATCGAGTTAAAGTAAATTAATCAACTCATATTTTTAACAATCTCCTTGGGCTAAGCAATTCGGTCAAACACCTTGTGAAGCATTGGATTGCAGGGCTCCATCTATTTAAGTTTCGGTTACTCTACGTTATAGATGCCAACAAGATTCGCTGAATTCAGGTCTGCCGTCCAGAGGTCTAATAATAGCCTCAGTCTAGAAATAATGGATACATTGCAAGCATCCGCACAATCTGAAGATACGTTAAATGTGGAAAAAAGTGCGGACACGGAAATGAGTACCGCGAAACTGGAGGCCATGGTAACTCCGGAACAAGTTCTCAGTGCTTCAGTGGCGCGTAAGAGGCGATCCTTGTCCAGAAAGAATTTAAACAGAGCGCGTGAACCGACGCCGGGACGAGATGTTGTGCACGAAACGACTTCCGATGAAGAGGCGCACGAAAAACGACCGAAAACACCCGAACGAAAACGAAGGAAAAACAAGATTTCAAACGTATCCGCCGAAAGGACCGATTCTTTAAAACTCCTAGAAAAACGAAACAGGGACGAAGACGTTTTAGAAACATCATCAATTGTGTCAAGAGAAAGTATTCCAAAACAAGATGAGCAGAAGAGAAAAGGCAGTTTGGTTGACATTACTCAACAGGAAGTTGTAGCCCTTTTTAACAAAGCAAAGCGTACCTTACAATCTGGAAGAGATCGAATTAGACAAAGAAAGGCGAACAAATCGGCGAGCAAACGAAGCCAATCCGTTCCAACACAATTTACCGAAAACGATTTAATTGAAGGGCTCAGGAAGGCGAATCTGTTAGACAATGAAAACAATGCGGTACCAAAACGATACAAACCGCGCCCTAGCGATTCCAGTGAAATTTCTTCTCACGAGGAACCATTTAGGCCGAAGCCATACCGACCCATTGTGCAGGAATATGTGGCTAAAAGAAAGCAACGAAGACAATGCTCTTCCAAGGTCATAGAACTTCTAGATCCGAAAACTGCAAAAGTCATAGGAAAAATTACAAAAGGGCCGCCAGCACCCCCAATCGGATTCGCTGGGTTTTTAAAAATATTTAGATTCTTTAGCATTTTGGAAATATACAGAAGATACAAAGCCTTCAAGGTAGAAAATAAACTAGAATGTAGGCAAATAGCAAGACTAAGGAATAAATGCATATGTGACCTAATGATAATCATGATAATTTGTGGTTTGGGCGGAATAGTCTTTAAAAATGTAGAAGGAGCCTTCGAAAATTACTATAAATGTGGCGTGAAACGAGTGAAACGCGACTTTATCGACATTTTGTGGTATCGCAGCCATAATTTACGAGAAGACGAATGGAAATCCTTAGCTCGAAATAAACTGCGAACGTTTGAAGAAGAACTACATACGGCCCATGAAGCTGGAATGCATTCGTACAGTGGTCAAAGGTCTTGGAGTTTCCTGAACGGAATAATTTATTGTCTTACTATTATTACTACCATTGGTAATATTAAGTTTTATTAGTCGATAAGATTCACTTAAATTGTTAGTTTGATTTTAACGAAACTTTTATCGTTACAGGTTATGGACATATATATCCTACGACGGACACTGGAAGGGCTTTAACGATAGTCTACGCCATTATAGGGATACCGCTCTTTCTGATAGCTTTGACAGATTTTGGGAAATTGTTCACTCGATGTATTAAGTTCCTATGGGCTTATGTCAGAAGATTGTACTATACTGGAAGTTGTAGACATGTCAGGAAAACTACACATGTTGAGGTAAGTTGGTAGTCATTTTTACTTTAGTTGGAACAGCGAATCAATATGCATATCATAAATATGCATATATAAACGCAATGGTTTAGTAAGTCATGCAACTGGTAGTGTCTCCAGTACCTTACACAACATCCCCCTTAATCCCCCTAAATAACACAATCACTTAACTACTAAATTCTTAAGTAATATAATCATAATGCCACACAGGCTTATTACGAATTCTAACACATTTATCAACTTCGGTTTCCTTATTTAAAACAACTGTCGAATTATTTCCTGGTGCATTAACCAATGTTTCTTCACGCACTTCACTTTGTTCTACACAATTCTCTCTTATCGGTTTACCATCCTAAGTTCTAGCTTCAGAGTGAATATAGTATGGAGCATTAATTAAATGCCAACGATTATGTCTGAAAATACCCCGAGTAGTTTGAACTAAATATGATCTAGGTTCCTCACTAGGACCAACAACTGTTCCATACACTCTCAAATCTGTAACCCAAACTGGATCGCCTGGTATAAATTCTCTTAGATCCTTAGCCTTATGCCGTTTATCATAATTTATTCTTTGTTTTTCCTTTCTTCTCTCCTCCTTTTCGATAGAAAGTCGAGAATTTACAATTTCAGATAATTTACTTGGTACAACAGGCAAATGTGTTCTCAATTTCCTTGACATCAGCAATTCCGCTGGACTAAACCCGTTTTCCAAAGGTGTAGTACTTTAGTAAATTTTTTCCAATTTTTACAGCTGCTTCAATACAGCCATTCGATTGAGAGAAGTAAGGACTATTGGTTATAAATTGAAAGTTAAATTCCATAGCAAATTTTTCAAATTCACTTCGAAACTGTCCCCCATTATCAGATCTTACTATTTCTGGAATACCATAACGTGAAAAGAGTTCTTTCAGTTTGAAAATAACTTGTTGTGCAGTTAATTTTGATAACTGAAATATTTCTATAAATCTAGAATAATAGTCGGTAACAATGAGATACCAACTGTAGTCATTATTAAATAAATCTGCTGCTATCTTTTGCCACTCTCTAACAGGTAAATCGTCTTTTTTGAACGACTCTCTAGTATTCATCCTTTCCTCAACACAATTTGGACAATTTCTAACAAGACTGCCTATTTGACTTGATAATCCTACCCACCAGACCGACATCTTTGCACGTTCCCTGCATTTAACAATTCCCTGGTGTCCCGCATGAATACAGTTTAAACACTGAAGTTGTAATTAAGGTGGAATTATGATTCTAGACCCTTTCAATAAAACATTCTCACTATAACATATATCATGTCTGAATTGATAATACGGAAACAGTTCTTCAGGTTGAGTTTGTGAATATTCTTCTAATTTTTTACACACTCGATCTGAATTCTGTTCCTTGATTATTTTACCAAGAAATTTATCTTTGATCGGTAGCCCTTTTACCAACAATCTCACATGAGCCTCTACTTCCTCCGTAAGCTCTTCCATATTCCCTTTATCTTCTAAAGGACTGCGTGAAAGCCCATCTGCTACTAATTCTTTACCTGGAGTATATATAATTCTATACACATACCTCATTAACCTGATTCTAAACCTTTGCAACCTAGGAGTTAGATCATCCAAATGCTTACTTTGAAGTATTTGCAAAAGTGGCTTATGATCTGTTTCTAAAACAACCTCCATTCCTATGATGTATTCCTGAAACTTTGCGCATGCCCATGTTAATGCTAAAGCTTCACGTTCAATTTGTGCATACCTTTTCTTGGATTGATTTAAAGTTCTTGACCCATATACTAACATTTCACGTACCCCTTCATTTGTTTGAATTAAAACACCTCCCAGACCAAAATAACTGGCATCTGCACTAATAATCGTTGGTTTTGATGGATCAAAGAATGCTAACGCAGGAGCTTCTTGTAACAGCTTTTTAATTTTCTCTAGAGCGTTTTGTTGTGCTTCACCCCATGTAAACACACTATCATTTTTTTACAATGAACTTAGTGGTTCTAGTAATTGTGATTTGTTTGGGATAAATCTAGATGCAAAATTAATCATCCCCAACAACTGCTGCACTTGCTTTTTTGAAGTTGGTTCTGGATATTTAACAATTGCTTCTACTCGATGCGGATCTACTGATACTCCCCTTGCACTAATTACATGACCTAAAAATTTCATCTCATTTACCCCTATTAAACATTTATTTGTATTACGGGTAATCCCTTCCTTCTGTAATCTACAAAGGACTTGATCTAGGACTTCATCATGTTTTTTTTAGTACTACTATGAATAAGTAAATCGTCTACATGCATTACCACGCCTTCAATATTCGATATTATTTTAGCAAACTTGCTACTAAAATATTCAGGAGCACATGATATTCCGAAGGGTAAGCGCTTAAACCCTTCCAAAGGGTGTTATAAATGTCGTTAACGGTTGAGATTCACTTTTTAGCCTGATTTGGTAAAACCCCGAATTGGCATCTAATTTTGAAAAATACTTGGATCCCTTCAACTTTGCTAGTGTGCTCTCTACCTTTGGTATGGGATAATAAGAGCGCAACACGTTTTTATTTAATTCAGTGAAATCACAGCAAATTCTCACCAAATTCCCTTTAGGTACTACTACAATAGGAGCAACTCATTTAGTATATCCTTCTACTGGTTCCATAACTTTTAGTCTAATTAAGCGTTTCAATTCTCCTTCCAAACTATCCAATAATGGTAATGGAACTACCCTAGATACCGACCGAACAAAAGGTTGTACATTATCTTTCAGTTTAATCTCTAAGTCATCTTTAAATTCCCCTATTTCATCAAAAATACCTGGGAACCTACTGTCTATTCCCAAAATAAACATCTCCCCTGTGGATATAATTTGATGCATTGCTAAAGAATCAGATTCTTTATCTTTACTTCCAAACTGCAAGATTCCTAACCTTACAATTCCTGAATGACCCAAGATTGGTACTTTTACATTCTGGATGACATACACATCCTGTTTACATTGTTTTCCATTATGAACAAAGGTATACAATATCTTACCTAATGTTTTTAAATTACAACCATCTGAACCTGATATCTTTGCTTTTGTGCTTTGTAAATTACTTAACTGAGTCGAGTTTAAAAAACGATCTGGCACGCAATTAATATCAGCTCCAGTGTCTGCCAAAAATGACAATGCTTTATTCAGTTCTTTTAAGCTATTTCTACGAGCCACGCACCGTTATCTAATGGATTTTGGATGGAACTTACAACAAGCCCCATGAACTGCAATGTTTGTTCTTTCTCAACGACCTCTTCTTCTTTGAGCGCGTTAAGTCTTTTCTTTCTGTCAAATCGTTGCTGATTTAACCAACACATCCTCTTCCAGTGTCCCTTTTCCCACAGCGTATACATTTTGTTTGGCTAGCTGCGCATTGCTGCCGATTATGCTTAACACCTCCACAAAAGTTACAACTTGATCTGGATTCCCCTTGTCCATCACTACTGCATCGGCTAGGTTGATTGATGTTCCTTTTTTGAACTGGTTTTCTCTGTTGTAATGCTGGTTTTCTGTTCCCTTGCAGTTGATTAACTACTTGAGTATTTTCCTGCCTTAAAATTGCATTTTGTTGACTCTGTAACTCTGCTTGCTTAGCTGTCTGAATGGCTTCATTCAAGGTTAACTTTGCCTGTAGCTGCAACCTGTCACTGGTTCTTGTGTCTCTCATGCCTACTACAATTCGATCTCTAATCAACTCATCCTTTAGACTGCTGTAGTCACAATTAGCTGCTAAAGTGTACAATGCTGATACAAAAATTTCTATAGTTTCTATAGTTTGAATTTGAACCTTTCAAAAATAACGTTCTTACGTGGGATCATGTAATCTTCAAAAGCTTTCAACATGTCTTTGTATTTCTTTGGCCTGACGGGAAACTGCAACAGTATTTCCTCCGATTCTTCACCCATTACATATATTAATAAATCTATCTTCTCTTCCTCACTCTTCCCAGAGAGCCCCGAAACTGTCATGTAACGTTCGAAACGTTTCTTCCACTGCTGCCAATTTGCAGGAGTCGAGAAATCAAATTTCCCGGGCACAGGTACAACTGACGCCGACATGGCTGCCGCTGATGACGTCTCTCCTTGCTTTGGAATTTAGAAGACCGGTTTTCTTTTAATCTAATTAAATCGTACCTCGCCTTGTTTTCAATCAACTTTGTCGCTGCCACCATGTATTGTTACCGAGTAATAAGTACAACTCTAACGGGTTTTAACATGCTTTATTCATCAGGCAGTGACATCGCACTCCAGCAGTATCTGTCAGCCATCATGCCACACTGGTAGTGTCTCCACTACCTCACACAACAGTAACTGATATCATCAATGCAAGGGCAAGAATGTTCAATTTGCGAATTAGTTTGTGCAGGCTAACTCATGCTATAATTTTGGCCAACTAAATAAATACAGCAGACCCAAATTGCCGTCATTCGCAATTCTTTTCATTCTAGTTGGAGGTTTTTGCAGAGGAGGCTACCTTGTTGTGCTTCTGTTGAATAATCAAAGTTTCAAATAGTCTTAAACTCACAACTTTTGTATGGCAATGGTTTGATTGTGTGAAAGAGAACACTGGTGCATCAGCTTCTTCTTATATTCCATAGTATTTGGTTTCAGCAGAGACATAAGAAACTTTGTAATAAATAAAGACCTCCCTGCATCTTTTTAATTGACCTGTTAAAACACTTTTATATTTGCAAGTTAATTTTACAACATTATTCTAAACTGGTACAACTTACAATTGTAGGTGAACATGTAAACCACCATAAAGGAAATCGTATCCTTCGGTAATGTTCTCATATTCCACTGTTACGTGTGCACTCCACAATCTTATCCTTTCATTAATAAAAGTACCTTTGCTGACTGTGGAAGATGTTATTTGGAAGCAATTGTCGATATATGGCCTCCAAACAACAACAATTCTTTAACATCTCATGATCTATCTTTAAACCTGATTGAAGGCTTGGTTGTTATGGTACCTCTGAATCAAGTCATTTCTTTTGGACTTAGACGGCGTGGAATTGATTGAGCTGACGTTTCGCTAACCGTTGCAGGTTGCATTATCAAAGCGTAGTGATGCTACCTGCAACGGTTAGCGAAACGTCGGCATCAATAAATTCCACGGCCAGGGTCTGAATCAACTGTTATGACGGTTACTTAACCTTTTCCCGCAAAATTCAGATCATAACTGGGGAATCTTCTAACATTTTTAAGGGTTTTGATTGCTATGGTTCAACTATTAAGTGATGAGGATGTTAAGTCACAGGAAAGGGTAACGTGCGGGTTTTAAACGAATAATATTCTGGTTCTTTGACGTTGATATACATAGAATATAAGTGTGAAGGTATAATATCCTATTTTGACATTCTTAAATTACTCGGATGCTGTGGTATAATGAAGACAATTGATCTGGACGTATACATTCTGATTGATATTGCCTGATCATTCTACAAACCATTTACGATTAGAGAACCAGGACGTAATCACATATACCAACTTCTCTCTTTGCGACTTGCAATAAATTTAACCAAATAAAAATTGATTCGTGAGTACATAAAATGTTAAAGTTTGAATACTTTGTTTCAGGATATCTTTCATGGAGCTCAAATCATGTATGAAATAGCTACAATGCGAAGGCCTTCCATGTTCACAAGCGTAGACCCTGCCAGCCTCGAAGAAGACCCAGAAAATCCAAAAACCATGGATGGAAGCCAATTAAATTCTGCTCAAATTGGCAGCGATACGCCGACAACGCCAGCTCCTTCGAATTTCGAAATAGATGACGAATTCAACTACCGATTTCGTTAGCCATTTTTATGTTAGTGCTGTATATTTTCCTAGGAGCTGTTATGTACTGTGCCTTGGAGCAGGAATGGCGCTTCTTCGAGTCGTTCTATTTTGTGTTTATCTCCATGTCGACTATAGGATTTGGAGATATGGTTCCCAAGAACACCCTATGCATGGTTGCATCCATCGTGTATTTGGTTTTCGGCTTGGCACTGATGAGCATGTGCATAAACGTCGTGCAGGTAAAACTAAGTGATACTTTCAAGGATGCTTCTAGCAAACTGGGTGCTACCATTGGGCTCAGTGTAAATGAGGAAGATGGAAGCATTAGTACGGTAGCCCCATCGCCCGTGGAAGTTCCTGATATCCACCTTCCCGTTGAGAATGAGGAAGAAGAACATAAAGATAAAGATAAGAAAAATGGGAAAAATGGAATCAAAAAGGAAAAGAAAAGCAGTATGAAAGTGAAGAACAAAGATGAAGATAATAAAGATGAGGATGAAAATAAAGTTAAGACTCCTAAGGAAGTGAAGTTTTAGAATTATTTGCTAATATATGCTTATGGTGTGATATACCTTAATTAAAACTAGTTTAAAACATTAAATAAAAAATTAATTAATCTCGCCTCAAAAGGAGTAGATATTGTAGTAATTTTGTTCTAAAAAATCAAGTTGTTGTATTTAACCTGTGAGTAACGCAGTGTAATTATTATAATTTATAAGAATGCAAGCGATGTTGAACCACAAAATATGTATTAGTGTCCATATATGTTTATGAAAACGCAAATGGGTGTGGATTTTATGTTTACTGTTGCTTTGTTCATTCTAGTGTTAACTGCAATTACTATTCGTGTCTGAGGTTATGTTGCTTGTTTACTGAATTCTGTACAATTTCAATCGATAGTGTTAAATTGATCTATGGAAAACTGACAATTCAGAATATCGTTCCTAAAATAAACAAGCTACAACGAAATTTCGAATTGTGAAGGCACCAAGGTATATTTGTAAACATGTATGGACACTCTGTATGCAGTATCTAGTAACTTCAATTTCATCTTAGTTTTCATCATTTTTGTGTTGAAATTATTTTTTATTACAACGAATGTGATGCCAAATGTTGATATGTATACACTTCACAGAAATTTTTGACGTAACACAAATAAAAAATTTCTAATAGTTTTTTTTTTAATTTGAATACAATATACAAGAGACTTTACAGAAAAAATTTTATACATATTTATATATAATATAAAAAAATATTAACCGGCTTTAGATACTACAATTTATAAATAAAATAGTTATTGGGCAACTGATACCGTAGGTCAAAAGATCACTAATGACTACTAAAGTCATTTCTGTTCTGGAAATGATAACATAGAAATCAAATACTCAGACTCGGAGATTTACAAAGAGTTTTGGGATTTAGTAGTTCTCAACACTTTGAATGTAAAAGTAGGGCCCACAGACAACGTTATACATATTCACGAACAGTGATTGTCATATAAAAATACGAATATTTTGTTAATGATTAGATTAAATGATTTTTAGCAATATTTTCTGTATCTGTTTTATACGCTTTCTGATGATTTATAAACTATAGACAATATATCTAAAAATATATAGCCGTTTTGCATGATTTGAAAACTACAATATTTGATCTCACGACAGCGTACATATTATTATACAAAGTGTTAGTAAATACGTGTATGAGATATGTAGAGGATTCAGAACAGACTAACTTTTGCTAAGAAACTCATATTCGGAAACGCGCCGTTTTGGAGCTGAAACTACATTTAAGAGTAATGCTCTTAATATTTAAAAACTACAAGTAATCCTCATAATAACTTTATTTGTTTGCCAAAAACTATTATTGCTGAAAAGGACGACCACTAACTTCAATGCAAGCATTGTATATCCGAAGCATGTTTTGGTATACTCTTTCAACAGTGCCAGGCGTTGTTTGAAGTTATTGCACTGCAGCCAAAATGCGTGCTTAAAAGTTCTTCTTCATACACGGCAAGCGTCTCGTAAAACAAAAAAAATAGAAAAAACCTAGGGGAGTCAGGCCCGAGGTGCATGGCGGCCACCCTTAGCGAATACTTGGTTGATATATTTTCGGACGGCAAGCGAAACGTGAGTTGGCACACCGTCATGTTGCAGTCACATCTGTTGACGAACCCGTAATGGTACTTCTTTCAATAATTCTGGCAATATTTCTAGTAAGAAGATTGAGTAAATTCAGGTACTGTTACCTGTACGTCAAAAACGGTGCGGATATGAGATTTTTATTAAATGTTGTTCTACTTTGGATCCTCTACATACCATTAATTTCTAACACGTATTCTTTAACACCATGTATACTTATTGTTAATTTAGTAAAGATAGAAGATAGAAAGAAAATAAAGATTACAACATACAATAATTTGCTTCGATTAAATTATAAAAATATTCTTACAACGAATGTGAAGGGTTCTTATGAGCATTTTTAGTTCTATGCTGGCTGTATCACTGTCCACTTCTCTCTCTCTCTCTCTCTATATATATATATATATATATACATACAGAGTTAATCAAATGTATGGAACCATCCATATTGTATCTGATAGGGAATTTTTCATTGCGTGCATATACCATTTGATATATTTATTTTCAATAATAACAGAGATATCTAAAAAAACGAACAAAGTACTCTGTCACTATACAATGTTCCTTCAATAAAGAATGTTCCAATAATTCTGTCATCAATGATACCAGCCTAAATATTCAATTTCTTGGGGAATTGAGTATGTCTTTCTTGGGTCAAATGAGGATTCTCGAAAGTCCAGTGTCAACAATTCTGCCTGTTGCTGGACCCAGACAGACAAAAAGTGGCTTCATCGGAGAACAAGATATTCCTAATGAAGTTATTACGTCTGTTCATTAAAATTTCACAAAATTCATTTCTTCTATCAGAATCGCCCTCAATCAGTTCGTGAATCAAATTCACTTTATACGGTTTCATGTTCTCCTTCGTCAAAATTCTCACCACCGACATTTGACTTATTCCATTATCTAAACATAATTTAGTTGAAGCAGTATGTTGATCCACGGCTGAAACTACAACATTTAGTGGTTTTTCAGGCGTAGTTGCTATTTTTGGGCGTCATGATTTCCGAATATTCTTCACATTTCCAGTATGCTCGAATCGTTTCAATGTTTTGGATACTGTACTTCGTAATATAGGGTCTCGATCTGGGTGAGTCGTATTAAAGAGATTTGAAGCTTCTTTCTGAGTTCTTCTTCTATCTCCGAAACCAATCATCATCAATATCTCAATACGGTCTCTTTCATACATACTTATTATTATCGAAAAAGTTTTGTTATTTCACAATACGATCAAGGAAATTATAAGTTAGGCTTGATTGAGACAAGAAAAGTATTGACAATGCGTCAACATATTCTAATAATTAAGATATTGACATTTCTAATCAACCTTCCTGTCCTAATCAGCTTTTATAATTAAGGAATACTTTGTTCGTTTTTTTTTATGTCTCTGTTATTATTGAAAATAAAAATATCACATGGTATATCAATGAACTCGTTGAAAAATAATATATCAAATGTTATAAAAATTATATAGGGTGTTTCATTTGAAATAATGAAGTTGACTGAAATTTTGAAAAATCTGAAAACGTGGCAACATTTTTGATACCACCATATTTTGAAATCGCCTTGTACGAAAATTCAGAAAAATCTAACAAAGAGTTACCGAGAAGATATATGGATGGTTCCATACATTTGATTAACTTTGTGTATACAATTTAGTATTTTTATATTTATTATTTGTAGGTTATACAGTTAATATAAAACGATTACAACAATATTTCCAAGAACAATATCCAAAAACCAACTCGTAGACACGAAAACGAGACTTTCTTTTAAAAAAGTATGAGGAAATATAGGAAATGTCTTTTTCTAAAAATCGTTTCTACATCATGGAGGGGGAATCATTGTGACTCATAAGGTAACCGCCACCTTTTAACCCTTTAGGCTCTAGGAACCTCGACAAAAAATGTCAAATGGTAACACCCACTTTGGGATACCTTATTGAATCTCATTTCTTCTTTCAGCCATCATCTATCCATTTTTGGATGTAGGCTTCCCCAACCCTTCTCCAATTCTCCCTGTTTTCTACCGTTCTCTTCCATGCAAATCCCGGGTGCCTCTTGACATCATCGATCCAGCGCATTTGTGGTCTGCCTCGCGCTCTTTTTCCTAGCCATGGGCGCCGGTCCTGTAGTGCGGCGTTCCACCTACTCTCTCTTAAACGTGCATTGTGTCCCACAAACCTCCATTGTAGTGATGCTACTTGTCTTCCTATATCTGTAACTTTTGTTCTTTGTCTAATCCATGGGTTTCGCTTTTTATCTTTTAGACTAATATTCAGCATCCTTCTCTCCATAGCTCGTTGGCATATTGTTAATTTGTTCATGTTTCTCTTTGTGAAAGTCCAAGTCTGAGCACCATAAGTAATCACTGGAAGCACGCACTGGTCATACACCTTGGTCTTTAAGTACTGTAGGATGTTTTTATTCTTTAATATATAAGCTAGCTTTCCGAAAGCTGCCCATCCTAGCTTTACCCTTCTATTTATTTCTTCCTCCTGATTTTCTTTATTTGGCTTTATAATTTGTCCTAAGTATATATACTCATCCACCTGTTCCAGCATTTCCCCGTCTATTCTAATCTGGAGGTTTTCGTCTGTGTTTGTCATTATCTTGTTTTTCTTTTTATTCATTTTTAAACCTCTCTTTCTAGAAGCTGTGTCTAACTCGTGTATCATGTCCCGAAGATCATTTTTGTTGTCACTAAAGAGTACAATGTCGTCAGCATATTTAAGGTAATTTAGATATTCCCCATTAATGTTTACACCCCTATTCTTCCAATTTAGGTCCTTAAATACGTCATCCAGGGTGGTGGTGAATAATTTGGGTGAAATCGTGTCTCCCTGTCTCACTCCTCTCTTGATTGGTATGGGATTCGTGTCTTCTTGCAGCTGTATTGTAATTGATGAGTTGTAATTCATATTACGTATTAGCTCTATGTATCTATGGTCTATTTTGCTATTCCATAGAGCTTCTTCGACTGCCCAGGTTTCAATTGTGTCGAAGGCTTTTTCATAGTCGATGAATGCGATAAATAATATTAGGTGGTATTCGGTTGCTTTTTCTATTACTAACTTTACCGTTAGCAAGTGATCGTTTGTGCTATACCCCTTTCTAAAGGCTCCCTGTTCTTTGGATTGATATATTTCTAGTTTATTTGCAATCCTATTTAGTATTATTCTGGTTAGGATCTTGTATATTTGTGAGAGAAGTGTGATAGGTCGATAGTTATCTAGGTCTACTCTATCACCTTTTTTGAATAGTAATATTCTCCACGATTCCGGGATTCGACCTTCCTCTAGACATGTATTTAGTAGGGTTTTTAAAGCTTGTGTTACGTTGATTCCAGCTTCTTCAAGCATTTCTTTTGTTATATTATCCCTTCCCGGTGATTTATTGTTTTTCATTTTTGCTAAGGCGCTTTCTATTTCATGCGTAGTTATCTCATGAATATCCTCTATTTTTTGTTAATTTGGTTTTTGTTGTTTCTGGTACTACTGTTTTTGAGTCGTACAGTTCTGTGTACAATTCAGCTACTGTTATTTTTATGTCATCTTTATTTCTAATTTCTCTACCATCCTTGTCTTTTATAGCTATTATTCTAGTTTTTCCTAGGGTTGTTGGTCTTAAAACCGTCATGCTTTTATTCTTTTCTATAACTTTTTGTATTTGCTTCTCTTTATTTTTCTTCATATTTTCCGTAATGGATCTTCTAATGGCTTTATTTAGTTTTGTATATTCCGCTGACATCTGTTTGCCCTGTTGTATTAGTTTCCGCCTCTTCTTAAACATTTCTTTGATGTCTTGCGTGAAAGTTTCGTTTCTATTACTATTTCTAGTTTTATTTTGTATGCTTCTGCCATCAGTAGTGATCGCTTTTGTGAGATTGTCTGTTAATTCTTTAATATTGACAATATTGTTATTTTTATGATAGTCTTCCTTGAGGTATAATTGTTCTTCTACGATTTTCTGGTATTTAGCTTTGTGTTGCTGTAATGTTTCTATATCTAGTTTTTGTGTTACGTGTTTCTTGGCTTTATATATTACTATATTCTTCTTCATTTTTATTTTTGCTATCACTAGTCGGTGATCACTTCCTACTGAGAAGTTATTTATAACGCTCACATCTCTGAAAATGTGTCTGTGCTGTTAGGATGTAGTCAATTTCGTTTTTCACTAACGAGTTCATTGCATATAGGTGTTGTTGCTCTAAAAAGTAATATAGAGTATGTCCTCTGCTCTTTCGTGTACCATATCCAAAGTTACGTATTTTGTCTTCGACTTCCTCAATTTTTACTTCCAGTTTAGCGTTAAAGTCTCCCATAATAATTAAATATTGGGAGTGCTCTTCGTCAATTGCTTTTGTAATGTCTTCATAGAAATTTTCTATGGCGTCGTCTTCATATCTACTCGTGGGAGCATATATCTGTATAATTTTCATATTAGTGTTTTCATTTCTTTTTAATATTATATAGGCAACTCTGTTTGATATTCCTTTAAATTTAGTTATGTTTGGTACTATACGCCTACTTAGTATAAAGCCTACACCTCCGACCCCGTTTTCTTCGCAGGTCGTATGGTATAAAGTATTACCTGAGGCAAGATCTATTGCCTTCTCTTCTTTTCTTCCAAAGTCTGAAAGTCCTAGTATATCCTATTTCAGGTGATTAACCTCTTCCTCCAGTTGAAGTATTTTATCCTCTGTACTTAAGGTTCTGATATTATAACTTGCAATATTTATTTCTAGATTATTATTACGGGTTTTACTTAACTTTTTGCTCTACTCGAATCTTTGCCCTCCCCAGAATCTGTAGGGCAGCCCGGCTGCGCGAGATGGGATTCTGAACCTGTGATCCTACCCACCTGGGGTATATCAATTTTAAAATTCGATATCATTATTTTGGTTGAGGAAATATTTGGCTATTGAATCACCGCGCTCGCCCTGCGTCTTGGTGATTTAGTGGTAATCTACCTAACTGAGATTTTGTATGCCAAGTTCTAAGCATATACATGCCATACTCCTAGGCGTAACCCCACATTCGTCCACGTCGTAGAAAATAGGCCTTCTTCATCTGTGTAAGTTGAATATCGCCCTAGTTTCTAGAAAGGTTTCTTTCGCCATATCTGACTAACCCTACATAGTTTTGCCGGCTGGCCAAACCAGTCGCCCTCATTGGATAGCTCTTGCAAAATTCTATTCATAGAAGCAAATATTTTTTCCGTAATAGTTTCGGAAAAATTAAAATATAAAACTCAACTGTAAGATTTCTTACGGAATAGTTCGGAACCCCTGAACTATTCCTTGTCGCATTTGTGCGATGGACTGAAGCTGAGTTTTGCAGACAACAGATTTTAAGTGACCCCATACAAAGAATTTAGATTGGGTCAAAATCTGCAGATCTAGGAAGCTATTTTATTTTTCTGAACGTGTCGGGGATAGAAATGTTTGCTACTATTGAATAATCATGATAATTCTCCCTCCATATTGTAGAAACGTTTCCTAGAAAAATTCCATTCCTATTTTATTTCTATAAATATAACGTACGTTTTCAAATTGACACAATATATACGAGGAAGATTATTTGACATACCTTAGTATCATTTATTTCCATGGCAACTTCTATACTTAATTTATATCATAAGACAGTTAAATCATTTTTCTTAATAACGATCCAACAATGAAAAGTAACCGTTCCATCAAGAACAAGTATTTAATCTATATTTGGCATCAAAATTGCATGAAGTTAACGTCGATATAAATAAACTTAAAGACAAATAGCTGATGTTTCCACGGCCGCCATCTCTATTCTACCGCGGAACTATCCTAATAAAGGTATTTAAATTTAGTTTTATAGTCTACGTCAAATCGAACAAAATGGATTGAACTGTCCCAGATACGTATGTCATCAATAACCGAATTTGAGTGCTGCCTTATAAATTGAAAGAGGGCGAAACGAAATGACATGGGTCGGTTTATTTTTAGTAGGTAAGTATTCCACAATGACAAAATTTTGAGATAAAAATTTAACGTGTGTGTGTACATGAATAATTAACTGTGGTTATAATTTGATACCTAATAATCCTAATAATTTTTTATGTTTTTGTTTGTAATGGTTTAAGAACATAGAGAAGTAGGCATATTTTATTAGATAGCATCCGCAAATTCTTAGTAGTAGTTGTTTCTACAGTGGTGTTGAAAAATCTTCTAATGCTTCATTGAGAAAAACTTGTATTACAATATGTTGTAATTTTTTTACCTAATAATGTACGGTTCCCACACAAATATTCAAATACTCTAAGATGGTAAGGTAACATACCAAAATTTTGCGTTTTAAAGCAAAACAAGGACCGTCGTCGCATCGCTGGGGTAACCATCCCGGAAGGACGAATTAATGGAGGGGGGGAAGACAGGACTTTGGTCTTTTTTCCGAATTTTCGATCGGGCACCTCTTCCACGTTCTGTGTCGATTTTGATGGGGATGGGACGAGATGGCGCCGTGTGAGATTCTCCGTCGATTGGAGTTCGGCGTCCGGGGGATTGACTTCCCATCCAAAATATAAAATATAAAAATAGAAAACAAATCGAAAGTTTGGAAAATCGCGTAGGCGTGAAAATTCGAAGAATTTTATGGGTGCTCGGGAAAGGGGAATTGAGATTTTTTCGAGACGATAAAACAAATCCAAGTGAACGGTAGAGGTCGGCAAGAGCTTTCAGGAATTGTTTGCATTTGATTGACAGGGTCTCCGAACGGCCGCCAGCGGTACCTTTTTTTTTCTTTCGGCGATAATTGGGGCCGTAGGTGGGTTAGGGCAACGCGCCGAGGGGCGTTCTAAACACCGTAGGACCGGATGTCATGGTGCATAGGTGGAACCCCAGCCTGAAACATTTGGGACTTGGCCCCTGTTACGGGACAAACGAGCTTTTTCGTCGACCCGCAACAGGAAAGATGGAAGTGCCAGCGTCTTAGGTCAGAGGCGTAGGGGTCGTTCACGAGAAACGCTCAAGGGAAGAAAATCAAACATAGTTGTGTACAGAATAAGTGAAAATGAGTGGGCGCCACCTTCCAAATCACAGCTGATTGCAGGTTCTCGTTAAAGGCCGAGAAGACAGCAGCTTACGGGAAGCGACTCACCTTTATTTAGCCTCCTCCTGTATATAAAGTTTACAAAGCTCATGCACAATACAATAAAAATACACAGAAATAAAAGATATAGTGAATTTTAAGACAAATATAATTCTATTGCTTGAAATTGGTAACACACATATTACAAGAAAATACAACCAAAACGGTAATAATTGTAGTTGAACACAAAGGGAAGTTAGAACGTTCAAACAAAAAGCACGCCGCCGCTGGCTTACGCTATGTACTTTACTAAGTACACAGATTTGCGCGACCAGTTACGTTCGAGTTTACAGAAATTACGCTTTGCGTTGCATAAAAAAAGGTTTAGCACTTTAAACCAGTCAAATGAATCTCGGGACAAGTTTTCACAACAACACAATACCAATTTTTACGTTAGTTTTCTTATAAATAAATAAGGAGTAGAGAGAGGCACAATTTGGGGTGTCCGTAGGTCCTGAAAAAGCAGACAAGAATCGCAGGCACCCCCCTGAAGGCTGAATCAAGATGGTGACAACGTTGCGGGCCAAGACTTTCTTTGAAAAAAAAACGGGAACTTCAGGAACAAAATCTCCGCCGCTGTACGGGATTATCACTTGCAACGGCTTAGTGGAGGAAATCACGGAGTTGGATGCTTGTAATTCGAAACAGGTCGAGAGAACAATTTCACTAAATTATCTATAATACGGCTAACTCTCTGCTAATATTTTTAATCCGACACAAGTCGAAAAATATTGTCGCCCTAGGCTAGAAAAAAAAAGCCAACCCACATGTGTTCCCCTTCAGAAGTTTAGGCTGACTCTTGTCGTATTTGTCGTCGGCGCTGAGATCTTAACGACCAACCGGGTAGAACGGCGATCTTAAATCGACTGGCAAAAAAACGAACTAAAGTATCCAGCAGCTGGACCATTTCATCATATTACGAAATATGTTGCAAGAATTCTAGAACAAAATGTTCCACGTGGAACTTCCGGGCCATTCTGCCAACAAAGGATTCTAAGAACTGTTTTCGATCGGCACTAAAAACTAAACATACATGACAGCGTTCTCTTATGGAGTTCCGAAAAAGTGACCTCCCATAAATTAACCTTCAGAAATAATGAAATAGTAATCGACATAAGAACAGCAATTAAAATAAGACTTTAATTCATATGAAGTGGCAAAACTAAACGAACATAACACCCCTCGAAAAACTGCTTTAGAAAAAAAATTTCCCGAAAGCGGGTTTTTCGTTTTGTAACAGAACCGGCTCAAATCCAGAACATTCCTTTCTTCTTTTTATTCTTTGTTTATTTCTTTCTAGTTTTTACGTCTTTCTGCATTTCCTTTCGCCCATTTAATTTTTTTCCTGTAGCTCTTCCCCGTTCCCCCCTTTCCTCACCTCCATTCCTTCAGACCTCTTTTCCTCCTTCAACCACTTTATTATTTCTTTTTCTTCTTCCCTTCCGTCATTTTCTCTTGGTCTTGTTTTCCCCCCGTAACCCCTTCACTCCAGTCCTCCTCCCGCTTCTTTTTCTTCTCTGCTTTCCTTTCCATCCATTCCTTCGCCCTTTCCCATCCTTTCTTTCGTCCTTTGATCCTCCTTCACTCTAGCGGTGTCTGGGGAAGAGTACTAAGGGTCCTCCCTTCGTTGCCATTCCCCTTCCCCCAAAGCTAGTTAAAATGTATATTTTAAAAATGATGTTTAATTTTAGATTTTAGAGATATTACTAAACCTAAACAAACATTTTCTGGATAAAAATATTTAATGTACAATTGTAAAGAAACAGGATTATATTTAGAATATTAGAGATTCAAGAACACGTCATGTCATCTATTTGTTTTTCATAGTAACAACAAATGTAGTATCCTAGCGTATTAAAAAATAAAGAAAGCAATTACAGAAAATTTATTTGTTACAAATTACATTTGTATTTATTATGAAAAATTCTGAACAGTAATTTTTTTGTGTACAATTGTACTTAAATATGTTATTTTAAAAGGTCACAAGAGGTCCTCATATCGGATTTTTCGCAATAAAATCTGCATTTCTCTGTTTCTGGACCACCAACCCAGACTGGTCTACCATGACCTGTGCAATCACATGGTTGTGGGAGGTCTTTGCATTCTGCTGCCGTGAAACTGAAGTAGTTGCAAAGCACTAGAAGGATTGCAGTTACAAAGAGTAATATCTTCATTGTCCTAGAAACAGTTCCAACGAAAAACAAAGTTTAGAATCAGTGACACTAAGCTAAAATGCGAAGGTTACAGAAAAAAATGTTAAATAGTTTATATATTGTGGACTGTGGTTATTACAAATAAAACATATTATGCAGATTGATACCAAATTTAGAAACGTTTAAGTTATCAAAACGTATAAATGTATGGTTTTAAAAATCAATTACCCAAGAGACTATTATTTCCAGTTTTAGGAAAAAATATTCCATTCTTGAAAAGCTTATCTACATAGTGACGTACGAAACTATATTTGTAAATAGTATGTGGTGGTAGTTGAGCAGCTCTATCGCTCGCTATTTAGGTAAAATGTCGCTTATGACTTGGGTTCGATTCTGCAATAATGCTGCAGTTAATACAAATCTTGTGCTGCAACCCACCACACACAGTTCTCCAATCCGGCTGGCAACCGTGGGGGTCTTAATGCCAAAAACTGTTTTTGGAATTGCTGCTGTTCAGATTAGATGTTAAACTGCAGGTCGCTCGTGCTTCTACCTTAGCGCTGAGGAGAATCACGTGGGAGAGACAAGCCCGGTTGTAAACAGTGGGACGATTTTCAATAATGCTCGTTATAAAGATAAGTTAGAGACATGCAGTTGTCTTCTGCAATTTTGAGTTTCCACTATTAACTAGAGCATGGAAGTAAGGTTATGTACAAACTTAAGTTGGCAAAGGATATGCTTAAGTGACTGGCATATACGGATGTGGTAATAACTTTTTTATTCTGTATTCGAAATTAAAATAAAGTTAACTAAACAATAATGATGTACGTCTTGTTTAATTTCCTGCTAAAATAAGCTTGTCATAGGCCTCTAAGCATAAACTTTTCAAAAATTTACAGTAGTACTCACAGACAAAACTCCCCGGTAATTAAAATTATTCTCTCATTATTAACAAAATTCTATCAAAAACAGTACGGCCTATATCATCAGATTATTTTTGCCAATTTTTTTAAAAATTTTTAGTAATTTTTGCAATTTATATTATTTAAAAACTTTGGCCCCAGTGTAATTCTAATTTCTAAGGATTATTAATATCTTAATGTTAAATTCATAGAAGGCCTCGAGGTGCCTTACAATAGTAAATTTAAGATGATTTTGTAGGTTTTCTATGCCTATACTGATTTACAAAATAGAATTATAATCCAGAGAGTCGTTTACAAAATATTATTTTTATATTTCAAAATTTTTGTTGGGTGCCATTTTACATTTGGTTTTGAAACTATGTTTCGGGGAGTCTTCTTGTAATATCAAAGGGCTATTAAACAGATTACAATTAAAGTCAACTAGATGTATGTTTTTTAAGAAAATAAGGTTTAAATTCAAAAGCATCAAAATGCAGTAGCGGTTTTATTCTTGAATTTAGCAGGCTGAATGAGAAGCCCATTCAATTTTTATCTATCAAGGCCTTTTATAGCTCCCCTGATTTTGCGCAAGATGTTATACCAAAAACATATATATAACTTCCTCTTCCTGTTTCGGAATTTTCTAAACGCTTCTTGTAGCATTGATAGACGTCTACAACGGTATTTCCACTAAAATCTTGAAATTGGAATTTTACACCAATAATTATAGGATTGTATGAGAAGGTTTTTCAGAAAATAATCAAGTTTATCATGAATCAGCAGTAAAATTTTACTAATATTAGTCTGTAATAACATTGTTGCAAAAAGCTATACAATTTAATGAGAAAATCAATTAATCAAAAATGTATTTTCAAAACAAATCAACACTAGCCAATCAAGTAATCAATCGTTACTGTCATGTTATATTTTTAAACCAGATTCAAAGGAAAAATACTGAATCAAACGATTACAGAAGATTCAGATGCGTAGTTTAAAAATGTTAAGTAAAGTTATAACTAAAAACGTATTCTTATCTAACCAGTAAGAACTCTTTGAAAAACTTCTATTTGAAATTTAAGCCACAGAGGCAGATTTTCTTCTTAGTTTTTATTCGCACTGTATCCATTTATGAGAATTTTATTACGAGTTTTGGCGTGATTATATCACTGTCATATATTAGAAACTAATTAAATATGATGTTCCTGATAATTACAAAAAACAATATTTTGAATAAAGATAGGAAAGTACTTACGGTTTTACAAAAATTCTCTTTACTTTTTACGTTAAGGTTTTGAGCTGTGCGGTGTTACTTAATAAGTAATATTATGGAATTAGTATATATATAAAGTTAGCTGTGATAATTTTTTTTATTTGCCTTGACTTTCTTATCCTGTTTTTCGTTAATATTAGTTGATAACAATGTTTTTGCAAAACAACTGGGATAAAGTAAACATGTGGATGCGAAACTTTCTGACCTTTATAAACTAATGTTTTGCTTCTTCCAATGATAATTTTGACAGAGAACACATATGGCGTTTTATCTATTTGATATACAGGGTGTGTATAGATTAACGAAAAACGTGGCGATGTTCTTCGTAAAATCCTAAGTCTAAAATGCCAAAAACAAAATGTTGTGCTCTGGTTGCTATACATTTTGCAACACTGTAAAACAATAAGTAGTCCCCCTATGATATTGTCAAATTTTGACACTATAAAATAAAATTAATTCGATTTGTTTGATTTAATTCTGTGTTATCTCTGATTATTTTATAGTTTTTTTTAGTTCTCGTGTTTCTGTGTCTTTTTGTTGTCTTATTTCGTTCACTTATGATGAACTTTACGTTCAATGAGTATGCCGATATGTAGATAGTATACGCTTTCTGTAATGAAAATGCTAACATGGCAGAACAAGAAGGTTCGTTGGTCAAGAGAAATGCGAACGCTGGTCGACCAAGGCAAAGCTGCACAATACAACTGGAAGTTCAAATTTTAGACGCAACACACGAAGATCCCTTCCGTGGGTACTCGGCAATTCCCTGCAACATTAAATTCGCCTAGTAACAAGACCGTACATTTGGTTCTATGAGAAGAACTTATTATCCATATCTTGTCTGCAAAGTTCAGCCTCTCTATTAAAATGATAACTGTTATGTTCATTTAAAGTGTGCCACTTTGTCTGGATTAGAGACATACTTTAATTGCCGTTTCATAGGAATTAAAATTCTATTTTAATTGCCATCTTCTTATGTCGATTACGGTTTTCGTTATTTTTCTTTTAAGGTTGAGTTATGGAGGCCAATTCCGCAAAGCCTTGAAGTTTGTCTTTGTAGGCTAGAAATTGCTGATTTATGTTTTGGTCTGCACCTGACCCTGGACGCTTTCTGCGAATTTAGGTTTCATATCTTTCCAGAACAATTTCATCATATTTCTGTAGGTGGCTTAATATTTTTGACCAACGCATGTTCACCTAGCGTTTAGCTCTTCAGTCAGCCTTAACATCTTCGCGACTTCGGTCAACAAATTCCATCTACGGGGGCCGTTCAGAAATTAAGTACGGGAGGGGCGGCTTATCTTTTCGATGGGCATCCATCGCGTAATTTCGTATCGCTATATCACCGTGGAGTGAACAGAATATCGACGGATTTATAAAAATACGCTGGGATTTCAACCCTGGAAAGGCATTTCACTGCGAATTTGCCGATCGCCTTTGGCGGATCAGTATCGAGCCCATTCATTGTTTCTGTACCTGTGCCGTTGCTGCGGCGAAAATTTCGTCCCAAGGTTTTCTAAAGAAGTCTTCAACTTTTTCCTGGATCTGGAAAACAACCCCAGAATTGTGTCTGCCTTAACCGGAAGTCGAGGTAAAGGACCTAGTTTTTTGTGTAGTGAAAAAAAAACCCGTTTTCGCGTAAACTTGCAAAATTCTAAGTGATTGAACCTTTGTTTTTTATGTAAAAAGAAGCGACCTTCAGTCGCCGATTGTTCTTTGTCATATTACTAATTGTAAAAAGTAATATTTGTTATATTGTGTGATTCTTGTAAACTCCGACGCCACTGGCCACGTAGATGTTTGAAGAATTTCCGCCAGCGACGTCGAGTTCTCCCCTTGAACGTTCAAATTAAAAGCTTGTAATATGGAACTATAAAATCACCATTTACTGCCATTCTTTTGTACTTTTGTCGTTTCCAATAATTTAATTAAATGTGTTTTAAAATTTAACGCCTCTTTTTATTATTGTGTATTTTGTACTTGCGTGCATGAATTTTGCAAGCTTTCTAAACAGGAGGGAGACACAATAAAGGTGAGTTCGATTCCTATAAGTTGTCGGCTTCTCGGCCTTCCACGAGAACCTACAATCAGCTGTGCTTTGGAAGGTGGCGCCCGCTAATTTTGACCTACTCTGTACACAACTAGGTACGATTTCCCTCTCGTAAGCGTTTCTAGTGAACCACCCCTACTCCTCTGAGCTAAGCTTCAGGCCTTTTTCCACCTACCCGGTTGCGGGTCGACGAAAAAGCTCGTTTGGCCCGTAACATAACATATCCCGATTAAATTATTGCAACAGGAATTTTAAAAGAATTCGTGACAATGGTGACTTCTTAAGTATTCTTTGCAGCGATGAGTACATGTTTACCAGAGATGGCGTGTTTCATATGCATAATACTTACTAATAGAACATAACGTTGACATCTACGCCGTTTTTATAGACTTCCGACAGGTTTATCACAGCATAAACCGAAGAATTCTGTACGAAATAATGAAAGATATGAATATCCCGATTAATCTAATAGAATTAACCGCCATGATGATAACAAACTCGACTAACACAGTAAGAGTTAACAGTAAGCTCTCATCGGAATTTGAGGTGAACAGAGGACTACGACAGGGAGACCCCCTGTCTACGACACTTTTCAATATGGCATTAGAGGGAATAATAAGGAAAAGCGCCATTAACAGGACAAGAACCCTAAGTACGATGAGTTGCCAGTGTTTAGCCTGTGCGGATGACGTAATAATGGCAAGAACGAAAAAAAAGCTAGAAGCGAGGGTTAAAGATTTTGAAAAAACAGCAACAAGTTAGTGACTACCTAAGTATAAACAAGGACAAAACCAAATACATGTTCATGGGCAAGAAAAATAAAGAGACGACAGGTCGAAAGATACAGTTTAAGCTAGCAGAAGGGAAGCTGTTGGAGGTAAAAGAACTACAGAGTTTCATGTATTTCGGGGTCTTAATAACAGCAGAAAGAAACGAACGAAAGGAAATAGAAGCCAGAATAGTCAAAGGAGATAAAGCAATGTGAGGGCTAAGTGAGCTGTTGAAAGCAAAAAATGTGTCGCGGAGTGCAAAACTACATGTGTATAAAACGGTGCTAAGACCTATAGTGACGTACGACAGCGAAATGTGGGTGTTGAATGAAGTTGAAAAAGAGAAAATGGACGTGTGGGAAAGGAAGTATTTACGGAAGGATGGGAACAAAGAGGGAACGAGGAAGTACAGCAGATGTTTTGGGGAAGCCAAGATCAGCCACTTCATTAAAACCCAAAGGTTGAGGTGGTTAGAGCATATAGAGAGGCTGCCAAACAAACGGGTGACAAAAATGGTTTAGTATAAATGGTATTATCACTGAATGTAATGGAAGACCGAAGACAGGGAAAACCTAGGAAGAAGTGGCTACAACAAGTGCTAAAGGATTTGCGACAGAAAGGAGTACAGAACTGAAGGAAGAAAGCGGGAAATCTTAAAGAATAGAAGGAGATTATTAAGCAATGGGCCTAAAGACCTGTCAAAGGTAAACTATATGTAATACTCACTAGTGAGCTGAGGAAACCCCACACGAATTTCGTGAATATGGTTAGCAAAGAAAGTTTTCCGTTAATGTATGGCTGGAAATGATAGGGTTGTTGGACCAAAGTATCTGAATGCTTTGGAACAAGTTTTTGATGAGATTCCATTGAACATACTACCTAATATGATATACATGCTTGATGGAGCTCCTACTCATTTTACTCGTAATATAAGGGAGTGGTTGGAGGATCACTTTCCAAGCAGATGGATTGGTATCGGCGGTTCCATTTTATGGCCCGCGAGATCACCCGATCTCAATCGTTCAGGCTTTCTGATGGAACTTTATTAACGAAAGCATTTATGCAACGCCTCCACCAAACGCTGCTAAAGTTGAAGCAACATTAATGCGGCAGTATTAGAAATTACACCAGAAATTCTGGAGCGAGTAATTCAAACGATACCACGAAGTTTGGAACCATGTCTACAAATAGACGATGTTCTGTGATTTTGTTTAATAATAATAAAATAAGATAAAAGTAGGGATGCTGGATAATATAATTTTCTTGGAATGGGTGATTAGTCTCCAGATACCTATTTCCTACTCGTTATTATCAATTGTTTGGTGTGTTTTAATAAGTTAGTCAACTAGTGATTTGCTTGATAAATAAATACAGATTCTTTCATTGGAGGTTCTTGATGCAGCGATTATATTTTTTGGTATAACAATGTGGCCAATTGCAAAAATATATTCTTTTATTTTAATTCCCTCAACTGCATTTAGAATTATCGCTTGTTCTTTGTTAGGATATTTGAACCCAGTTTTTGCTCTGTTTGAATAGGTTATTTCCTTTGAGTTGCTCTGTGCGTTCGAGATTATGTTAGCAGCTGTATCTCTTTGGCTGGGGATTCTCCTGCTATGGGGTTGGTTGGTTTCAAAGATAACTGGTTCCTTTTTTAGTTGTGGGAAAAGGTGTACGCCAAGGGCTTTTGCCCAGGCTAATTATATGTTTAGATGTTATGTGGGATATTAGGAAAATAACAAAATTACAAAATTTATGTATCACCTTGGTTTTCTTTAAAAACTCTAAAAACTTGTGTAGTAAATACGCGATCGCTGCACTAAGTTATCGCATATACACTCGCGTTGACAGTTTGTATGGAACTCCAGGCTAGTATCTTCACACGAGCTTCTTGAAGTTTAAAATTCGAATGCCCCGTATCTTTAACAACAAAGCTAAACTAATAGATATTATCGATGAAAATAGTTCTTTATCAATAAACTTACGACATTAACAATAAAAATGACTTCGGTACAAGTTCAAATTGCAGATTTTCAATCCTAAAATTTTGTTGAAAACACTACATATGGCATCAAGGCAAATCTAAGCAAAGTTGCTAGTAATGTTTATTTAATTTGACAGTGCTGATCGGAATTTTCCAATCGTTAAACACTTTTTGTGTTTTCTTTTTGTAAATTTCGTTCACTTGCATCAATGGAATATACATTTACTCAGTATACCGACATGATTTTGATCTTTGAGAGGTTGGAGTTAATTGTAATGCAGCGGCAAGGCTATGAACTGAACGCTATCCAACTAGAACACATCCAAACCACACAGTTATTAAATGAACTGGCCAACGACTACGAGAGAGAGGAGTAGTAGTAGATTATGGAGGGAGCGGCTGAGTTTCTCAGTAAGTAGGCCCTTATGTACCCTTTTTACTAACCCCTTGCATCCCCCCAATCATCACTACCCTCTCGGTCTTCCACTCCTGCCTCCTTTGCCACTCTTTCAGCAAACCTTCCTGATATTCTAATGAATGAGTGTTTTATCTGGACGTGATGATGCCTGACTGACAATTTAAAGATTTTTAATGCTCTGTAATTATCTTTATTTTTAAATTCCTCTAAGCACTAACAATTATAAAATGTCTAAATTTAACGATTTAAGTGAATGTTTAAAGATATTCATTATCGTGAACATTATACGCTAAATACTAGACTGCCTTGCATTGTAAGTAATAAATCGTTTCCCACCTGTTCTGATTTTGTCTAGGCAGATATATTCTTATTCTTTGTTGTACAAATGGAAATTATTATTTTCTTGTTACTTTTTAATGTGAAATGTTACTAAACCTTAAAGGCGTGTATATATTTCCATTGGTGTAATGGAACAGAACGAGAAACACGATATACCGCGTGGCCATAAATATCTGTTATCACGTTACCTTGAAATCAACATCGCTTATTAAAAGTAATGAATCCAACTAAACTAAACTGACATTCCTATCTATCAAAATTATGACAGATTGCAATAAGTAATGGTGTAAGAACAGGATATTTTTATAATCGAGTCGTATTTTAGAAATGGGGTCAATAATGATAATGAGTGGGTATATTCCATGGAAGCATGTGTTGAAGAATTTAGAGCCCAATTTCCGTACCACCATGATGACCACGTTCTGCGACAGAAAATTAATAGGACTGTTGCACGTTTTCGACAATCCGGTAGCGTAACAAAAAGAAAAGGTTCAGGTAGGCCCCAAATTAACCAAGAAATTGTGGATGACATTCAGGAAAGAATTACTGAAAACCCCCGCATTTCGACACGAAAATTGTCAGCTGAAGCAGAAGTACCTAGAACTACTTGCCAGAAGATATTAAGATCTAAATTAAAATTACATCCGTATAAAATTTCTGTATTTCAGCAATTACATGTTCAGGATTTTGCAACACGTCTACATTATTGTCAATGGTTCCAGCAAACATTTAATGATCAGCTACTGGATAGAACCTTTTTCAGCGACGAAGCCTTGTGTACCTTATCTGGATATGTAAATTCTCAGAATTTTGCTTTTGGAGTGCCAGTATGTGGAAACACTGCTTCATCCTGAAAAACTTGGTATTTGGCTAGCTGTATACAGAAGGCGACTGATTAGGCCTATATTTTTTAATAACACAATTAATGGACGACGCTACCGGGAAGAAATTTTAGCAAATTTCTTGACGAACTTGATGACGATGAAAAAAATTACGGCTATTTCCAACACGATGGCGCAATGGCGCATACAACCAGAGAAAATTTGGAGTTTATAAGGCAAACGTTTGGCAATAGAATTATTAGTAGATTCATAGATCATCCTTTCCCAGCACGTTCACCTGATCTTACGCCCTGTGATTTTTCAATTTTCGCGTACATTAAAGATAACGTTTTTAAAAGGCAAATTAACAATCTAGAGAAGCTGAGGGAAGCCACCGTCGACTGTTGCAATAATATTGATCAGCAAATGTTGCGGAATATTTTTAAGAGCAAAAAGAGGTGAGTTCAGCTTTGCATAGAAAATGGTCATCATTTTCAACATTTGTTATAAAATACCTAAAAAAATAAAAACCAAAAATTACCTTGCATTTTATTACATTACATACTAGATAATTATTGTAATTGAAATATACGATACTTAGTGCTAACCAACATTTATAACAGCTAATTCCATGGCTACCAGGATCACAAATATTTATGGTCACCCGGTATATCTTTCTTCTTTCAAATTATGGGCGTCTAATCTTTCAGTGGACTTTTTCTGCTAACTATACTATACTAATGTTTTTAACAATTGGCTGTACTTGAAATAATCTGTGTTTCTTATTGTTTCTTCTCTAAGTTACTATTTAACAGGCACTTACTGGTTCAATATGCAAATTTGGAAATTTTCAATCCTTATAAGCTGGCCATACGGTTTAAGAAACCTGCCGTTTAAGATGGAAAAGCATTCAACAATTTGATTCATATGTAAACATAATTTCATATTAAAATAGCATCCTTTTCGTACGTAATATGGATCTAAAATGACGAAAAATAACCTACCCTACCTTCTATTAGAATTTATTTGTATACAAGAATAGTTGAATATTAAATAAAAATTTTCTGACAGAATGCATTTTTGAAGGAATTGTTTCGCAAAATAGGGTGATGTGCTTTTTTTATACGTATATACTACTTTGCACGTGCTTATCTAAAAGAATAGTTATGTTATTACTTGAGAACTTCTCATTCACAACACATATATTTAATGAAAATATCTGGAAATGATTTGATATTTTCCATCTTAATAGTAGTGCGTCGCCATAGATATTTGATACTGAAAACGTATTAACGTTTTCCTGCTATCCTACCAAACAACTAGAATTTGAATGCACATTATTAAAATATACACAGTTACGTATATGGCCGTTTTGGTTGTAGACGACTAAGTGCCCATTACGAAAGTTCAGTTTTGGACATCCGAAATATACAGGGCGGTCCTGAAATAGTTAGTCAAACGTTGGGAGCACATTCTGCACACCAAAACAGGAAAGAAGTTCCTATAAACCTTAGCCCGAAAATGCTTCGTTGTGGAGTTACAATATTCTAAAGTGAGAGTTGTTCCATCACTTTTCTGCGTATAGTTACGGTAATAGTAGGAACAATGTTTTAAAATTTTTTGTGCATACCTTACTCATCAAGGTTGAAAATTAGGGCCTAGTATAGTTTTAATAAGTGCACCAGTGGCGTTTCAAATTAGAGGATTAAGTACTGTTTCCTACAATATTTTCTACATTATTTTGTTTGCCTTATTTGTGAATTCAAGGTACAACCCATTTAGTGTTAATGAGTAAATTATGTTTAGATGAAACATTTGTTGGATTGTAATTTGTAAACTAAACGTCTGCGGACGAATGTTTATATGAGTTTTTTTCTTGTCTTGTTGTCCTGTATCTATGTAATGTATATAGTACAAAATTTCCAAATTTTCACGTAACTAGATTTTTCATAATAATTGAATTATCTCGAACAAGGTTAGATTTGTCAACTTTTAGCAAAAGTACCTTCTTTGGGTATTTTTGCATACCGAATAAAACTGTCAAAATAAGAAAAACAAAGCAATGTTAAAGATATTTTTAAATACAGTTCCTAATCTTCCACTAAAGACGCTCCTGGTGCACTTACGAAACTAGGCCCTAATTTTCAACCTGGATGAGTAACGTTTTTTTTTTTTAAGATTCCCATCCCACCCAGCTTACCCCGGCTCAGCACATTTCGTGCTATTCACAGGTCTAACATGCCCCACCCTTGAAAAACCCCATTCCCCAGACACCACAAACACCCTGGGAAAGTGCAGTGCTCAGGATTCGAACCTGAGCGACTTTGGTAGAATAACTCCGAAGCCAAGCGCTGCGACCATTACTCTACCGCGGTCCCCGATGAGTAACGTAAGCAAATAAATTTTAAAACATTGGTCCTACTGTTACCATAATTATATGCAGGAAAGTGATGGAACAAATGTCACTTTAGAAAGCAGTAGCGAAACATTTTCGGGCAAAGATTTACATGAACTTTTTTCTTATTTTGGTGTGAAGAACTCGCTCCCAAAGTTTTGACTAACTATTACAGGAGCACCCTGTATAGTCAGTATTTTAGGCATTCGGCGAAATATCCCAGCCCCGACATATTCAATATTCAAAACGGCATTAAAAACATTCAAACTTAGTTTCTGAGTTTCACAGTACTTATCAAGTTTTTTGTTTATTCTAGACCCAATGTTAGAAATTTGTCGTATTTTTAAATAATGTGTGCTGTATAAGATGGTATAATATACATTACGCAAGATATTTACAGGCCATTGGCCTATACAGAGACGAAAAAGAAGATTCTCCTTCAGGCATTGGACAGGGTCCGTTGCGATATATAGTTACTAAAAAAAAGAAATACAGGTCACAGAAATTTAGAATTATTTCGTTCCTCGTTGTATAAAGTCTTATCCAATTTATTTGATGTAGAATAAGTAATAAATATCTAGTCTAGTCGTATCTGAATTAAAAATAAATTCAAATCTTCATCTAGCGGATATTGCTTGAAGCAGCATTACAGAAACCTGTTACCAACAGGAAAGTGGCATTGATTTAGTCTACAGCATTCTTTCATCCTAGTAATAGTGAGCAAAAGCTCCGTTCTCTAAAAAACAGTGAACTGAATAAACAGCAGCTGCTAGGGAATTTGGTGGAATTAAGGTTGCATAACCAATTACCGAATAAATATGCCAAACAGTATTGTTTATTATTGCGCTGTAACGTTGGGAAAATCATTCGTCATAAATCATACTTTTTATCCATGTAACAGGTAGGTAAGTTTTAATTTCAAAACAAGTTTATATCTTTATGGTTGTTTTTACAATCACCTTGCCTACGGATATTTTACTGTTTATGTTCAACCTTCCAGATAACTGCGTTGAACTACCGCACGTGCCACCTTAAATATCGTCGGTAAGAATGAAAATTCGTACAATAGAAAATGGGCGTGTTTGCGCCGAGCATGGTTCGACTAAAATCGTGTTATCAGAAAGTGAATTGAACTTCTGTTGGGCACCAGGTCGAGGAAGTGCCACAAGCGAACGATACAAGTCATTTAATCAGCCGATAGTAGGCGATGTGTTTCAGTCAATAAGTACATGCGTGGCAAGTACAGCATGTTATGTTTTAATATTTAAATCCGATTTACGCTTAGGATGGATCGAGCTATAATAGGAGGCGTGGAAGGGTATGCATCTTACTTTTTTTACGCTTCTTTTAATTTAGAAATTTTCAAATAAACGAGCACGTATTAACGGAACCAGCGAACGTTTTAAATTGTAATTGTATTTTAATAACAATCAGTTTGAGTATGTTCTGTTAATATCGGGGCTGTTTATGGAAATGCGGCTGTATCTCTCTGATAAAAGGTTTAAAATTAATTCTGCGAATAAACCTTACGGAATAATTAATTTATTTAAATGATATTTACTGGTGACATTACATTTATTTGAAGTTGTATTTCAGAGCTGACTGCGAACAGGCTGACATTTAGAGCCTGCTATTTATTGCAAAATACTCTGTATTTGTTCATATTTTTAAGTCTGGTAGACAGTCTCACATTTACGAAGTTTTAGAGTTAAACATGTATTAATAATCCCTACTTTTACATCAGTTAGTCTCCTGAACTTAACAGTTACTAGATTAAAATAAAAGTAAAATTAAAACTAAAAGTGCGATTAACTGTTATCAGGAACATAATCGGTGTTATACTTTTACTTCGATAGTTTATTAGTTCTAGTAACAATATTAGCAATTTAATTAGCGTGCGATTAATATAGTAAAATGAGAAATTTCGACTAATTTCATACATAATTTATGGTTATACAGAACTGGATGGGTAGGCTAATTATTAAGTCACTGTATTGAGTAAGATTAATAATGTAACACGAATTTATCGACCCCATTTTTTGGATTAAACTTATATTTCGGTTCCAGTCATAAACTACATTATGGAGTCGAAATTTTACACCATAATTGATGATTGCTAGGATTTCAGTATCATTAGGTATCATAAAATCATTGTTTACTAATCTTGAGCGAAATAAATGATTTTGTTAATTTTGGTATTTCAGTGTAATCCTTTTTCTGTAAATACATTGTATTTAACGATGTATCACGAAAAAATATCAAAATCCATTTTAGAAAAGTTTTTCTTACCAAATTTTCAGAAGATATTCCCAAAAATTTGCATTTCACGACTACCAATACAAATCATCTACCCAAAAAATAAGCTCGATTCATATTTTACGTTACTTACTCCTTAAATAATTTTTCTTTATGTCTATGTAACAGCAATGATTAGAATACAAAAACAGATTAGAGGTCTATAGTTACCAGCAGTTCCTGCAGGGTAATTCATATCCTGTCTCTAGAGGTCTAGAAAAATAATAAATAAATCAGTTCTAATTAGAAAAATACATAATAACTTGTTTAAATTTAATTTTTATTTTCATATTCGTAGTGAATTAATTTAACCTTCTTGAATAAACTACTTGGTTAAAACCACTTTTTCCAATTAAGGCAAACCCCCCGTACGGGGCAGGCCTTTTGCCCAACAATGGAACGTTTCGGGCTGACAAAAAAAGGTTCTCTGAAACATTTTGCCATACCTATATCAGCATTTATCTTCAATCTAGTGGCGGATTTAAAATCAGCTTCTTGTTTCTATCTTCAAAGAATTTCTTCATACTGTATATATGTAGTAAAATGTACATTGCATTGGTAAATGTTCCCAGCTAAATCAGATGTCATGCAACGTATTATAATCGATTATCATTTTAGTTTAAATATTATTCTCAAGTTTGTATTTAACAACTTCTAATTAGTGCAGCCATTTAAGTTATCAGATAGTTTAACCTTTGAAAAATAATGTTTCTATGTTTCTAAGATTTGCAAACGTAGCGTTGATTTTTAATACATTTCCGACTGATATGAATTTTATGTCAACATTTTATTCTTTTGGGTAGTATTATCGCTATATAAAAATATTAAGACACTTATCGTGATGAGGTTACCGAAGCCCACCCTTATAGAACACAATATTATGGAATAATTATTTTTACTTAGAACATGAAATTGATCGTGTAGTTCTATGTTTAATTGCACCATTCAGGAAGTAGTCATTGTAGATTTTAGGAGGGTGAGTTACCTCACGCGCAGTTAGGCCACGTAGGTGTGCCCATTGTGCTGCCTCCCCAGCAGGTCCCCGATTTGGGCGTCATCCAAGCCATCCAATCCTATGGATGTACTTGAGGGCATCCGCAACTGGGGTGTTGCTGATTTCGGCTATGTCAGACCAAAAGTCTCCCAACGTGGAACCTCTCATTGATGCGAGCGCTAGACAGTGGCACTAGATGTGTTCTGCCGTCTCGTTATCCCCGTTACATCCTCGACAGTTTGGGCTGTCCGCCAGTCCCATCCTGTGCATGTGTTGATTTAGGGTGCAATATCCAGATAAAATACCTACAACTGGTCGCAGATTCCTTCAGAATAGTTACATAGAAAATTTGGCTATCTTTGGCGGGGGTGCAGTAATAGCAGCCCTTACATGACGACAACTTTCAGTGTTTACCCATCTTCGTGTAAAGTTTTTTAGGATTTCTTGGTATAGCATAAAGCTTAATGTCCTCAGGGATATAGGAATCACGGGTTCTGGTCCCCAAATAGGTTGTTCGGAGGCCAGTCTTGCAATCCCAGCAGCCTCATTGCCGTAATTTTCGTCATGTCCTTTCACCCATATAAGGGAAATGACATTATCCTTTGAGAT
>JABXWE010014249.1:0-14218 GCA_014611495.1 Limonius californicus
TAATGACGCATCTCAATAGCGCCACCTAGTGGTCGATTGTAAAAATTCAAAAAGTTGCCCCCGTACTATGTCATACTTTAGCTTGCTTTTTGTGATGTCTTCAACACTTCTGACACTAATTAGTACATGTTTAAAAAATTGATGAGCTTTTACCCGTCGGTCATGCTTCACATCTACTATTAGCCGAAGTTGCAGCTCGAAGTACGTAAGGGCAATTTTCTACACGAGCTCTCCTATGAAACATATTTCAACTACTCAAACGCCCAATATTTAGTAAGACATTGATCGCCATATTGTGCTCTCAGCTTGTACGAATTTAAGTCGAATTTCATTTGTAAGATGTTTGATTATTATGCGGTGGTCCATAACGAACAGAACTTTCCGATGTCGTAACTGTAACTGTCAGGTTAGTATTATAGCGAAACACTTGCCATGTTAACAATATTCATGGCCAATCTTGAAGTAATTTGATTTTTGGAATTGTCTTTAGATGAGGTTTTAAACATGTTTGAATTGTAATTAAGCGTTGTTCATTCAATAATTGCTTAATTTTCATCTATCAATCCCCAAACACTATTCGAGATCCAGATTTTTGTATATGTTTTAGGTTTACCTTATTTCTGTTTCTACGTTTACACTATCAGCTGCAAAATCCTTTCACGGTATTCTAGATTTAAATTTCAATTAGTTAAATGATAGCAACTTTCTACTGCAGTGGCGTAATCTAAGGCAGGGCCTAATGCTGAAATGTGCGTATTTATTTGAACTAGATGTATTAATAACGTGTGCCACTCCCAGATTTGCATCAAAAATCCCGGAGTTAACAAATGAAGTAAGTGGAATCTGTTTGTCCAAAATCTGTATCACAAAGTAAAATGCGTTAATGCACGCTTTGCAATTTAACACTCTCACCGAAATTGTGTTCCATGTAATTAGCTTAAAAGTTCTGAATTTCACACAAATTAAACGAAACCACAAAAGACGGTAATTATCGCGAAATTAATAAATAAATGCTTTCCAAATGTTTGTAGTAAAAGGTCGACTGTTAGTGTTTTATACAAAAATAGTTAATTTGAAAGAAAAAGCTAGTTTCGAAATTAAATTAATAAAATCATAAAAGTTTACCTTGTATCACTGATTAAAGCCAAGGAATCATTAATTTCGTAAATATTATGTTTTATATATTTTGTTGCAATGTTTATTTGTGTATTAGCCTTCAGAGTTCAGCTGTTTATTTATTCTTGCACAGTCGCTTTTGTTTCTCTTGTTATTATTCATATTTTCGCACAAATTAATTGCAACTTACATCTGTTATATATAACCTTACACAAACTAACATACATAATTAAACTTTTTCTATTTCTATTGTACGCCAATTGTCTAGCACTATAAAATGTTTGGTAATAATATTTTAACCATCATAAGTGTGGACCAATTTTCCTTTTCCATTGCAGTAATTTGTTAACAGTTTTAATTCCATGCTATTATTAGCGCATGATTGTTGTGTAGCAATGGTTATGGCTAACTGCAAAATTTTGATTGATTAGAGAAATTTAATTAGTATAGATGCATACTCGCTTGAATTTACAGTCATATTAATACATACATTAAACATTTATTAATGAAGTTTCACATTGATTTGTTATTGCTGATACTGTTTTAAAATGAACTAATCGAACCTGTGGGCAACGCCATACTGCACGTTGTTTCCGTTAAAAAATATGATTAGTGAAGTATGTGTTATTAAATTAGTATGCACCCACTAAATGAATGTGGCAGTATGGAAAAAATTTCGATTTATAATGGACACCCAGTATATTTGTGTTGTTTTTGGTATTTGTCTGATTTTTTCCTGTCGTTCTTTTTAATAAAAGATTATATTTTTCATATTTGTGCACTCTTACTTCTTTCTTCATTTTATAAATTTTATTTGGACACCCTGTATTTTTGTATTTCTCTGTTTTAGTTTTTTAATGGAACGCTAAAATTTTCCCATTTAAGTAGATGAAAGTGCATTTTAAAGAGTGAAGTGTCTATGAGGATTTTAACTAATTTTGCTTAATAAGGTGCGAAAGACAACATTTATATCAATTTTTAATTTTTAGCTGCATGTTAAGAGGCGCAATTCTAACGTTAGTGGTAGTAACAGTATAATTTTTATTAATGAAACGTGAAAGTTAACGTTTAAACCCATTTCCACTGTTTGGGAGGTAGAAAGCCCATTTTCTGTGTGACTTGAAAATAATTTTTCTGCACACACAACAATAATAATTGTTATGCAACTGTTTACATTCAGGGCTTTTTAATGGATTAATACTTATACGAATCTACACTTTTTAAGAAGTAGAAATATTTGTAAAATATCATTTTGTGAGGAGGGGGTTCTGAATCGACCTGATAATCGATTACATGTAATTGTTACATCCACAAACCATTATATTGATTTCCTTGCCTTCCTGCGTCGTAGTGCCGTCTACCTGAATACTGGAAGGCGAACTGCAGCTAATGTAAAAGTCAATTCGTATAGGATACTCACAATAAGTTGCTGTCATTGCAGTCTTTCGATTTTTAGAAAATTATTGACATTGGGGTTGTTTAAATTACATTAACAAATGGTTGTTTGTAATAAATGAAAACAGTTCACTAAATCAAGTCCGTAGGTTAAGATTACCGTATTTTTAGTAATTTTTATCATCCATTTCTATGACTTTCTCAATACTTTTATATCCTTATGCCAAGCTTGGATATGTTGTCTACTCGTTAAAAAATAGCAAGTGGAAAGGTGACCTATTATTGTACCTTACTTTAAATAATATGCACGAATTCTAGTGGCCACCATAATTTACTGATGTTTATTAGCGTTTGGTATTTTTACGGGCCGTGGTCCTCCAAACATTATTCGGACGTAATTAGCGAACGAATTTACTGCGTATGAAAATAAAGTGTTAGTTTGCTGTTGACTGTAGTGTAGAACATTAACTTTTGAGAGAGATCTGCTAGACCAGTGGTCTATGGCTATACTATGTCTAACTTTGGGGATTGTTATGAAATGTCCAAAAATTTAAAATACGTAATTATTTAATAACCCATTTAAGGAAAAATCCGTCGGCATTTTTTTTCAAAATTTACAAACTCATTCTGTCTTCTCCGATATGAAAAATAACCAGTAGCACTTAAAAGTGGGTTGTATCTTGGAAAAGTTTAAAGACCGCTGTGCTATGCTCTACCATGCTATAACTATAAAAGTTTACCACAATATTTTTTTGCTTAAAACTCAAATTAAAAAAATAATAATTAGTGTAGAATCACTTTACTCCTAGGTTAGAATATTTTAAACCGTTTAATAGAGTCGCTGCTCGAAACAATTAAAGGCAAAATGCAGCCTATATCGAACCAGTGAACCTCAAAATATTTGCTTTAGAAACCCACAACTGCAGCAAGTAGTTTGCGTATACCTATGTAATATTTGTAGGTATATTTATTTACTAATGTATATATATATATATTTGTTTCCTCTTTTTTCTATGTTTGATTTAGTTCTGAATTTAGAATTTATTAATAAAATAATGGAACTTTTTCAAATTACCAAAGATGTAAAACCAAATCTCCGCGTTTCTTTAGTCACTGTATATGTAAACCTTGAAAGAACAATAAATATTTGCACTATTTAGTTTTTGGTGTAGTTGTAGAAACCATTCTGTTGCTCCTCAGGAAGAAATAAAATCCCCCTTTCGTAATCTTTTAATGGCTGTTGTGTTGAGGAAGCTATAAACCAGATGTATTTGTAAAAGTCTGCAGGAACTCGGCTTCAACCTAATTGTGGGTGGGTATTAATGGCTGTTAGTAAAAATACAGTTTGATTTAGAGCCAGTCGGCTTTGGTAACTAATTAGAAAATTATAGGGCTTAGTATTAAGTCAATTGTATATTGCATTTGCCTGCCGATTAAGGAAATCCGTCCCACGTATCTCTTGCGCCTGTTTTATTATACATTACTAATACAGAGTTGGATTTAAAATTGAGCAACTCCTTAACAAATGTGTCGTTATTAAACCGTAGGTGGAACATTGGATATACAAATAATAAAGTTCGAGAAAGGCTTTATCATTTCTGTTTACTAAGCGGAATATATTATATTATTTTATGTTTTCTTTACTGGTAGATTTTACAATATTTGAAAGGTATACAACATTACTCTGTAGTTTGAAACATTAGTGAGGTTACAAATTAGTGTTTTTACAATTATTTGTTTGCAAACTGTGCGATTATGGTCGATTTTTCAAATAGCGCTGTTGTGGTTTAGGCGTGGTACATTGAAGATTGCTATTTCCTTACTGTTGCGTAAAAAATTACATAATTACCTAACTGTAAGGGGTAATAACAATTATTATAACAGATTTTTATTAGTCCGTGAAACCGCTGAACTGGTTACCTTACACCTTTACAGTAAAGAAGACTGTTTAACTCAGTTGTAAACAAACAACGAGGGCTGCCCCAACAAAAATGTTGACTAATCTTCGTAAGTACGAGGGCACCCGTTTAAGTTTTTACAAAAACTATGAAAGAAATTTTTTTTAAGAATAACCTTACTACTTTTCAAAATATTCGCCTTTAAGATTTATACACTTTTGCTTGCGTTCAAACCAATTCTTGAAACATTTTTTCCACTCTGAAGTTTGTATCTCAAAAACATGGTTTTTGAAGGCATTTTAGGTGATGAAAATCGCTGTCCACGCATTTTTTGTTTGACATTCGGACACACAAAGAAGTCGTTAGGCGATAAATCAGGTGAATACGGGCAATGAGACATTAATTCCATTTTTTTCTCCTTCAAATAATCAATTGTTTGACCTGCTGTGTGAGAGCATTGGCATGATGAAGAATGGTGCGACGTTGTCGGTTGTTTTTCCTGATTTTGACGATGACTTCTGGCAAACAAATTGTTGTATACCATTCAGCGTTAACTGTTCTTCGATCCTCTAAAGGAATGGTTGCGACACGTCCAGTACGACCGAAGAAACAAGCGATCATTTTCTTGGCAGTGCTTCGTGAACGAACAACTTTTGTGGAATTCAGTTCATCTTGGAACACCCAAACAGTGCATTGTTGCTTAGTTTCCGGTTCATACGAATATATCCAAGTTTAGTCACCTGTTACGATGTTGTATGCGCATGTTGCAGTTCCTCGATCAAATTTTTTGAGCATTTCATACAAATTACGCGTAATCCATCGGCAACAGATCTTTTTCACAGCAAAATATTCATGGAAAATCGAATGTACTGCAGTGTTCGATATGCCTAAGGATTCTTCTGTCTCACTGTAAGTCACATGCCGATCTTCTTCAATCATGTTGCACACAGCATCGATGTTTTTTGGAGTAACAACCGATTTTGGTCGATCTTCACGAAATTAATCACTGACGGACGCACGACTACGACGAAATTCTGCAAACCGATTGTAAACAGTTTTTTCTGATGATGCTTCATTACCAAAAATTGAACGAAGCGATTGTATGCATTGTTGTTGAGTTAGGCCTTTACTAAAATCGTAAAAAATCATCCAACGAAAACCTTCACTTGAAATTTCCATTTTTACGAAATTGCTTTTTTAAACGCTCACTATAAACTAACTACTCGCTCAATTTCTAAGCTGCCAGTGGTTTCACACTAACAAATGTCAGATTCTACGAAAATAGTAATGACATATCTCAATAGTGCCACCTACGGTAGTTTGTAAAAACTTATAAGGCTGCCATCGTACAAAGCAAAATTAACTAAACTTGAAAAAAAACTGGCGTTAATACATTCTTCTGAAAAACAATATGTACTAATCATAAAGAAATCCAAGGCTACTATGCAAAGAAATCATCCATACACTATGTAATATTTGAAGCATATCTTTTACTTAAACTATCTGGACCGTAAGCCCGGACGGGGTCAGAATTTGTTGTTTTAAGAGACCGCTGTATGGCATTTAGTTTGGGAAACACTCGTCCCATAAAAATACTAAACTATACCAATTATTGGGAAGCATAAAGGTCTGGTAACATCAGATACTGTCTTTCTCTCTAAATCTGTTGACTTTAACAGTATTTCGAATTATCCCATTTAATACGACAATATTGAATATTTAATCTCCTAAATTTAATAACGAACCCTCTTACAAGAGGGAATTTGCTTAAATGATATTTTTTAGCATTATAATATATGGTAACAATAACAGCCTCTCTCTATTACCCGTAATAACGTAAGGGAGAGTAGTGAGTACAGCTGCTACTTTCTCTAGGGCACTACGAGGAAGGTAGTCTAGCTAGCACTATGCTTCAGCCGCCTATTATTACCTCAAGGTATTACTCCTAAGTACTTATTTAATGTGTAGTAGTAGCTCAGTTGGCAGAGCACTCGCTGTCTGAGCAAAACGACGCTTATGGCTTGGGTTCGACTCTTCAGCATTATGATGTAAACGTATCAAATATTGTGCTGCAATCCACCAAACACAAATGCTCAATCCGATTATCAACCGTGGGATCTTAAAGCCAAAAGCCTTCTCTGAAATTTCTGTCTTTCAAATTTGACGTTAAACTGTAAGTCCCCGTGTTTTTACCTTAACTCTGAAGAGGAACACGTGACAAAGAAGGAGCCGACGCCCAATAGCGGGACGCGAAAGGCAGTTGTGATAGACTCATTTAATACTAGTGCCAAAAGTCTGAAATTCCTTTCGATAGATCACCTAGATAGGGCGATTCCCGGGAATCGGGATTTTGCTTCGTAAACCGCCGCTGTACCCCCGAACTACGCAATCCATTCAGAAGATAATTGTGTTAATACAACCAGCAGGGAATTTTCATCCCTTAAAATGCACTTTCTGATCCCTAAAAACTGACAGTTCGTAAATTATTGTACCTTTCGCAAAGTACGCTTAAACCACCATCCCTTAGAATATATTTTAAAAAGAGCGGAATGTTACAGAAAAGTGAGAAAGAAACATCAGAAAACTATACTTAACAACCTATATAGTATTGTATTGTAAAGAAGTGCTAGAAAACTATTGCATGGATACAACAGTATGAACTTACATAGGGTATTTATTCTTTTGTTAAGTAAATATCTTACATTCTAAATAACCTTATTCTTCGTAAATAAAAAATTATCGAAGCGTAAAGCGTAACCTACGGGTTCAACAGGTGTCATTTATCACCTGGATTACGTTAGCGTTAATATCAGTTATTGATCATTAATTTCGTTTTCCTTTTTGTTACGTTTTCCACTTGAGTATATCAAAGTTCATGATATTTGGAGGTTCTTAGGTCTCGAGTTGTATTGGATACTATTTATAGAAATGATCATTGCAATTATTTCTCAAAAAATTGTATAATTTCGAAATTTAAACTGATTGTAAGGGAACTTTAAGGAAATAGTATACTTCTTTGTAAAGCTGTATAATGTAATGAAACACTAAAAACTTTTAAGCACACACAGCAGATGAACGCTAATACGTTTTTTCCGAAATTAGAATTTGATATTTAAGTGATTATCGTTAATTATAAAAAATGGCTGAAATTAAATGATATATTTTGTTTAGGGGCGGCGTTAAATAATCACCTAATGATAAACTCCTGTGATAGAAACAAACAATTAAAATGCTGCAAGTTTATCTTTGTGTTGAATTAGTGGATAGCAACCGTGGTGCAGCGGTTGTTGCGCTGAAGGACCTGGGTTCGATCCTGGGTCCAGGAACATCGGAGTTTTACACGGCCGCGTTCCTTCGGAAGGAATGGCATACCACCAAGGTACTTCTGCCAAGAGCACCGTCTCTGTAGAAGAAGTGTAAGATACTTCTCGCGGTTCGGGCCCGCATTAAACAGTAGGTCCCCTATCTTTGTGTACATTACTTTACACGTACGCCACAAACATAGGAGAGAAGGTCACCACACTCTCTGGAGAGCCAAAGGACTGTAGAGATTTCTGTTGGGTCTTTTATATAATACTTATTTATAATTGAAGTAGTTATTATGTCAACTGCCACGTTTTTAGGAACTTTTAGTGGAATTATACTAAATTGTTTCGTCGTCGTTGTTGAAAAAATTCTTTGGTTAATGAAGCTGTCATAAACGCAACCTATAAAAGTTACATTTCTTCAAAAATCCTAATCGAAAGTGCTATTCATACCTTGAATATCGTACGATATCAGTGCTAATTGCCTAACAGCTTTTCTTTATCTGCAGTGCCGTTGCTAACACTACATAAAAAGTGAAAGAAATTACTGGAAACCGTTCATAATTACTATTTTGTGAATCATACCACTGGTACAATCTGTATCCATTCGATTGTAGCAACAGCGAAATTGCACCATTCACAATCGTGTCACACTTAGAAATGCAATAACTCTTAAAAAAATTAGAAGTTATCCACATACTATAGAAATTGGGGAAGCTTGGCTCAATTTCTCTCTCTTTGTTTGCGAACTTCATCCGATTCAGAAGGTTGTGCGAAAACAGAAACTATTTTATACATTGGATTCATCCGTTCGAGACCCTGAATTTAAATATCAGTTTAAAAAATTTCCTGTACCGTGGAGAGCTAGTGGCAGACTGTAGGTGGAGAGGAGGGATCGAAAGCTGTTATTTAAAAGGGAGTCTTCTGACTTTCTTTTTCTCTTTTGTCTTACTATGGACCTTCCAGTGAGGTTTGGTTTTGTCTGCTTTTTCACACTTGTCGGAAGTGAGCCACAGCATTATCAATGAACATGTTTATGACCCTGTTTGCTACTTCTTTGTTAGAGTAATAATTCTCCACAAAACTTTCTCCCCATTTTCGAATCATTTTCATAATTAGTGGGCTAAGAATAGCCTCCCTTCCTCCTCCGTTGGTTGGTCGGAAACAGAGTAAAAACGAAAATCCTGTTCAACAACCGAAATTTTATTTTCACTCAAAAATTTCTCGAACATCGAATTGTTCGAAAACCGAGCCGTTTGAGAACCGATGGTCCACTGTATGTCTAATTATACAGGGTCCGGCAAAATGTACTACTCATTTTAAACAATTTATAAAAATTTATTAACTTAAACAACAAAATAAAGGAATACATATTTTTAAACTATAGTGCCTTTCAGAGTCGCCGTGCAGCACGGAGAAGATACAAATACAAGGTTGTCAAAGTGAGGCATATAATTTAATCCCTTTGGCACAAAGGTTTGAGGTATGGTAATGCTATTGTAATCCCTAAAAGACGCGTGTTGTTACATGCCAGGTTCAGTGGTTCTAAAACATTTATATTTTATTAAATCTGGGAGTACAATTTTTGCTAAGTGCAATTAAATGTTTATTATTTACATTTATATAAGAGTAAAAAAGAAACAAAACAATTACCAGCTAGATATAATATGCAAGCACTATTATATAACAGAAAATAAATTACATAAAATTATGAAGATTTTGTGAAATATACGACATGTTTTATAGTTAATTATCACTGTCGCTAAAAGTATTTAGATCACTATCACTATCACCAGCGTTGATATTGATAATTATGGGCTCTATTTCGTCCATTATGTTGTCAACTTCCTACATTGACTTTTATATTTTCTCCACATGGCCTACGTAGTTGCTCCAATTTTCTGGTGTCGCTTGAGAATATGCTTCCTTGATTAAATTTTCAACGTCATTTACCTTAAAAGTAGTATTTTTCGCACCTATATACCTTTTTCACATTAGTTTATAAAGAGAAATTCCTCATTGTATACAACAAAACAAATTAAGAACTTAACATTATTACCTTGGTTGGTTAATATTATTTTTGTTCGAGAAATTCTGAACACCTACCCCATTTCAACAAAATAAACCCGACGTGCTATTGCTAAGAGATTACGAATACTGGCAACAATGTCAGTTTTTGTCCCATATGAAAAGCATTGCCCTATCTTCTCCATGCTGCACGGCGACTCTGAAACGCACTATAGAAGAAGGATGGGAGTTTTTTGTCATCTGTATATTGTGACTCGGAAATAACTGTCATTCTTTGCAATACATACAAACGACTCACAACATTTTGAAGGACGTCCCGTTGAATAGCATTTATTTCTTTTGTTATCTTCATTTTTAGCTGTTCCAAATTTCTGGGCTTATTCATATATACTCTATCTTTAAATACCTCCTAAGAAAATAGTCTAGGGCAGAAAGTTCCGGAGATCTGGATCAGCTGACCACGGAATGGTACCGTTTTTTGAAATCAGCCTATTTCGAAAAAACTCACGCAAAAGTATCCATACTAATTCTCCCAGTATGACTTGTTGCGCCGTCTTGCTAAAATCAATATTTTCCAAATTCGTCTTGAATGTATGGTAACATGAATGGTTGTATCATTTCAACGTACTGCGCAGAAGTGTCCATTGATCAATCGATCGTTTTGGGCTAGCAGTGATTGTATTTCTTACTCTTTCGTTGTAAAGACCATTGCAAGCAGACCATGGTCTTCCATTTGAGTGTATCTTCACGATTAACCCTAGATCTTGCCATTTACGAATCTAAGACACTTTCATTCAAAAATGCGGCCATAATGAATAGTTGATTAGGTTTCCTTTTATTATATAAATAGAATGAGTAATACATTTTGCTGGGCCCTGTAATTAAGAGTATGACTTTAGTCATCATATTAACATCCTAATTACAAATTGAAATTGTTTGATTTATCTTTCAACGAAGTAGAGGTTATACTTCCAGCTTTTGTGTTTTGTATATTAAATGCACATACATTATAATAATTAACCACAGCTTAAACATCACCTGTATACTAATACCTAGAAAAACTTTCCTTATCAGACGTCCCATAAATGCTAATCTTATTATGTTGATGCTTTCATCGCCTATCCGTCCTTGATACAGTGGATGCAAACGATAATTTAATAGTTCTGGTCATTTAACACTTAATAGCGTAGTTAGAACTATCAGGGATAAGATAATTAATGGCGAATCCGTCAATTAAGACACTCGCAGTGTGCGGATAAATATCCTAACCATCTAAAATTAACGCAGCCATGCTACGTGACAGTGAATATTTTAATTTGGAAAATTTTACAGCATTCTTCGTATAATTAAAAATACCAAACCCAGTCGTTTTCTTGTAATGAGACATTCCGAAGTTTTCCATATAATTTTTTGGAATATTTACCAATAGTGCAACCACCATTTAATGAAAACTTAGTAGTAATATGAATGAAATTCCAACATCAATATTTCTGTTGGCACCAACTACAAGCACATAAAACAGCAGTTAATTTTTATTACAACTGTAATTGTAAACCAGGCTTGCATACGGTAGCCGCAGCTTTGTTTATACGAGTCAGTTTTCAAATATTAAACTGCAGGACCTAAAATGCATCGTATTCATAATATATGTATGTATATAAGACTACTATATTAATATTAAAGTAAATATTTTAGTAATAAAACAATGAGCGAAGACTAATAGTTTGTGCACGACATTGTATTCCAACAACATTCTAATGTCCGATCAGACCATAATAATTATACCGGATGTCCATTTTTAAAACGTACGATGTTTTATATCTCTGGAAGTAAAATAGGTAGCGAACGTTTCTACGACATAGATGGGGAATCATCATGACCCATAAGGTAACCTTCCACATTCAAAATCTAAGGCACTAACTAGCTACCCCAACAAAAAAATTTCACATGGTATCACCCACCTTGTGATTAGTGGATGCTCTTCCAGAACTTCCTAAAATCCCGGGATTTCCCGGGAACGGAGAAATTTTATTTTAATATTAAACCTTTGATATCATCATCACAATCGTGATCCTCGTTTGTACCGCTTGCGCTATGTCGAGGCGGTGTGAGGCTAAGCTACGCTAGTTTGTGCTATGCACAAAAGGGCCCGACAATGTGGGTTGCCATGTTGGTGCGAAACCGTGCTTGATTTGCCTGGTGTGTGGATATTTTTGTTTATGGTCTTGTTGCTCCTCTAATGCGGCTGTAATTCGAGGAGCGCCATTAATTTGATCCCCAATTGCAAATGGAGACCGGAACCCAGTACCGACCACCCAGGGAATTAGAAAAATTTCTGATTCTGGAGTGATTCTAACCGGGAAGCATTTGGACTATTGCTTCCAAAGCTTGGCTCTCTTACCACTGAGCCAATCCAACCCTTACCTTTGATATTGTAGAGCAATTTACATATATGCTTTTATTGAAAAAAAAATTGAAAAGTTAATAGATAACAAAAATATATTTATTATTTGATGATTTAAAGAATTAATAAAAACTTTTTTTGTTTTTACGAAAACATTCGAAAATTACTTATTTTTTTAATCAAGTAAAAAACAGGAAATACATATTTAATTTATACGTTGTATTGATTTGAAAAATAAGTTTTTAATAAACACAGAACATCAACAGAATGGATAGACCAACCCGTTTTTTTTGACGATTGTGCCAGAAAATGGAAAAACGCGTTCTGGTTCTGTCACTGTCGGCTTTATTGTAAATAGCGAATCCTATATTCGTTGCAGAGAACGTGTCTTCGTTCCTGTTGCTTCATGTAATTTCAGCTCCTTTTGAATTGATAATATTTTGTCGAGTTTTGCTTCTTCCGTAGGATTCTTCTCTTTCTTCTTTAGCCCTCAGTTCGCCCAGGATTGAACATAGGCCTCCCTCAAGTCTTTCCAGGTATCAGCGATTTTGTGACACTCTTATCCATGGTAGGTAACCCGGCCACGATTTTTGTCATCATACCATCTCATTATTGGCCTGCCTCGGTGTCTTGTTCCTGCTCATGGTCTCCATTGCATAACTTTAACGTTCCATCTGTTACCTTTTGTTCGTACTGTATGTCCTGCATATTCCCATTTCAAATTTGTCATACGTACTATATCAGCAACTTTAGTTCTATGCCATAGTTTCTAGGATGCAGTTATTGCATTTACTAAAGAGAGCCTTAATGAAGATTAACTGATAGATGGAGAAGTTTCATCATTCACTTCTGTTAAATCACTAGGCTCCTATTCCCATTCTATATCATCAAAAGAAAAACTGGTTAACCAAATGTTTTGCATATTTAGCAATGGAGGTATTAGTTGATTTTGGAAAACAATTGGCCATATTTCTAAGATTCTGTCGTCTGATTGAAATTTTCTGAATTTTGTAGAACATTACAAGCGAAATGAGGTGTTTGGAACGTCTTTATGATATGACAGTCTGTTTTTTAGATCTAACAGGTTTATAGCTAACAGACTTCGAATAGGTATATTATGAAATGAATCGAAGAAAAATTTAAGAATTTCTTCTGAAGTAACTAAGTTACAGTCTGTTGCACCCAATACTTCAACCGCCAACTGTACAGGGTTCAATACGTTTTCACAATTTCTGTGTCTTGGCAATTTCGTCGTACTGGAGTTTAGATCCATCAAGGCCTCTTCAACGCAGGTTTTCAACAGTAAATATCGTTTAAGCATTGGCGGAATACCGTTCCACCTAGTTTGAAAATCTAACATGAGATTGAACTCTGTTCCATGCTCATTTTAACATGGTTTTGTAGCACGCAAATTTTAACAGATGATTTTTAAACAACTTTACAAGTTTACATTGTCCAAAACTGTTTTAAAATCATCTTGCACCTCCATCACAGTAGTAACGGTACTTCCAGACAATTCGTCTTTATCTTCTTCCTCTTCTTGAATGTATTCATCGTCGGCGTCGTCATCAGGAAGATCGTTGTCAAGCTCAATACTTGTTTTGGACCTTGTCGTCTTTTTGTAAAGAATGTCACAACATGCAAGTTGAATTCCATGGTTTAAGCACAAATGATGGATCATGAATTGTGATTACCTTCCAAATTTTTTCATTGCAGATGCACCATCTATTGTTGTAGCTAAAACATCTTTTAGGTTGATTTTTAAAGTGGCAAGCTTTTGCTGAAGTAGGTTTTTAAGACATCAGCTGAACAATTTCCATAAACTAATGAGACCTAGGTTATCGTAGCTCCCATTCGAATAATGTATATTTCTCTACGACTATAATATAATGTATTCGTTACATATACCTTTTTAGTTGAAGAATGATAGATATTCTCCATTGCCGTTGGATTCTGTAAAAAACGGTGGGATAATGAATCAGAATCCAATGGGCGTGGCATGTTAGCGCTTGGATCTCCCACTTGTTTTTGAAGTAACTGTCAAAAACAGTTTTAAATTTTCGTATTCGTAA
>JABXWE010014250.1:0-17258 GCA_014611495.1 Limonius californicus
ACACAGTGATGTACTTTTCCTACAAGATACACTATCTCAAAACGTATCGTTTACACATAAAATGTCGAAATTTTGTATACCATTATTATTAAAATTATAAGAAAAGTAGTCCGACGGATTAGAGGCCAAAAGCAATTACAAATTCATTAATTTAAACAAGTTATTAAAAAGGAAAAGAAAACAGCTTGAAAATCGTTGAATTTAAAATAATACAGTAATGAAATGTGAAAAATATTGCACTTCTAAGAGTATTTTTTTTGTTGAATTTTAATACTTTCTAAGAATAAATGGGAAAAATCTTTGTAAATTACTGATGGAGGATACGAAACAACATGACTAGGGGTTTCTGGAGGGTAAATGGTTTGAGATATCAAAAATTACCCACCAAAACACGTGTATAACCTCACATTGCTTGAGAAACGTGCAATTTAAATCAAAGGTATTTTACAATTTAACATAAAAAATGTGATTAATTGTGACATATTATAAATTAAGAGGACTGACAATCTTAAATAAGAATTTATTTAGAAGAAAGTATTACAACCTTACAACGATGAAAACTATATTATTTTTTGATGTAGCCCCTTGCCTAGTGATACACTTGCGCAGCCGATCTGGAAGATTTCTAATACCTTTCTGGATGAAGTCTTTGGATGGCATGAGTAACCATGCTTGAGGAGCATCGTTATTTGACTGAAATCTTTCGTGGCTAAAAATTTGTTTAGTAGACCATACAAATAAAAATCAGAGGGAGCATGATGAAGACTGTATGTTGCATGCAGAATAAGATTCTACTGAAGTTTTTTTATGGTTCTAATTGCTCTTGCAGCAGTTGTTTTCGAAAAAATAAACAGAACTGTGTGTTCTTTTCCGCTTGATCCTGCTATCCTGCGTAACTTTATTGCGCGAAAGTGCGAATAATAGCCTGCATTAATCAACGACGTTCTGTAAGGAAATCAAACAGCACCCCTTGATAATCCCATTAAGATGCCATCGCATTACCAGCTGACAACACAATTTTTTACTTTCTTTGGATTCGAAATGTGGTGTAAAGTGTGAAGCCAATATATTTTTGCATGTTGTGACTCAGGAATAACCTAATGTACCCAAGGGGAACCGGGGAAACTAGCAAATTAAAAGGAGGCCCAAAGGCGTCTTATCTTCATATCTCACATTAGATCCACAGGTAACGATTGAGAGCCTTCATGATTATTTGAAAAAAAATAATATAAACATTTTCAAGCTGAGCTGAGCTGAGTGAAATTCAAAACCCTATTTGTGGCCAACCGGTGTGAGTATAAACAAGTTTTTTTCATTATTTAGCAAGAAGGAAGGCAACAAAGATCTAATCAGGCGAAATAGGGGTAGAAATAGAAACAGAAAAAAACACGCAAAACTTAGATAAATCTAAGGTTCCAATATCAGTTTTCCATATCAACGCACAATCAGTAAGAAAAAAAGTTAATGAATTTAAAGCTTTTCTACAAGACAATTCGAATATTCAGATAATGTGCATGTGTGAACACTTTTTAACAGACGAGAGATACCTTATTATGACGTAAACAACTTAAGGGTAGTTTCGAAATTCTGTAGAACGAACATGGGGGAGTTATAATCCTCGTTAGGAATAATTTTATAAGTGTTCCATTATGTGACATAAACAACCTGTAAAATTCCATTGTGAAATTTGTGCTGTATTAATTGTATCCTTGAACCTCATTATAATAACAATGTACTTTAGCACTTTCCTTAATATTATAGATAAAATGTTTAGATTAGTTGACGGGAAAAAAAAACATAAAAATTCTACTGCTAGAGAGAGAAACAAAAAAGAAAAACCTGATAATTTTTGAAATAGAAGAGATGGAAAACGAAAACTACCGAACCCAGCAATTCAAAGTACAATAAGTCTTCGATAAGATAGGTGTTCAAACTACAAGAAAAGACGACATAATCGGCATCAGACGTCTAAGAAAGAAAAGTGATAACAACGCTAAACCTATAATGGTTGAACTGTCCAGCGGAATTAAAAAAATGGAAATCTTGAAATCTTCCAGGAACCTGAAAAATACTGCATGGACCATAAACGAAGATTTTCCCAAAGAAATACAGATACAACGGAAAGAGCTAATAGAGCAGATGAAGAGAGCGAGAAACAATGGACATAAAGCAATGGTCAAATACAATAATAGTAAACGGGAAAGAATACTCAGTTAAAAATGCGGGAGAATGGAACAATTCAACGGAGAAGGAACAGAAGAACACAAACTATGACGATGGGGGGAGAGGAATAACGAGAAAAGTAGGCCAAAAAACACCGACCAGGGAATACGAGCTAAGAAATGAACTAACCAAAATCACGAGAACATCAAGTAGAGCAGCAAACAACTAGCTCCCCGCACAGGAGAAGAAGAAATGACTACAACGACAACGGATACGGACATGAATACAACAAATGAAATAAACGAAATAGCGAGTTTGTACAGCCTAAACGGGCCGTGTCTCGCATCCTAAATTCCATAGGTCCCTATCTTCCCACAGATCCTCTGCTAATTCTCGCTTCTCCATTGCCCCTCTTACTAATGTCGTACAATTGAGAAAATTTATTGAACAGTATTCTCATTAGGAACTCATACATGGCATTTATGGCCTACTAAACATCACATCTAGCATGAACAGCAACAATGTTATTAAACGAAGTGTAAAAAGAAAAGAGGACACCACGCAAGGAGACGACATGGTATGATGGAGATGCAGAGTAGATCACAGAACTTCCTTCTGCGAAGCAGAAAAATAAAAATTCGTAGCTTTTATAACTAGCTTCTAAAAATATATATGAGGTGTATTCAAATGAAATATATATTTTGTTATCAACTTAAACATAACTTTTATTAGATATTTTGTTTTCCGAAATTTTCCATTTTTATAAGGTGCTATCCTTAACATTCAAAACCAAAATATGTATGGGATGTACGCACAAAATCAATGTTCAATTTTAAAAACATATTTTTGTTGTGTTTATTGATGAGAAACGTTAATTTTAATACCACAACTAACCTTTCACATGTTTACTAAAACCATCCCCTCGAAATATGAGAAGTATCGAATAAACTAATCCTGAATTACTATTAAATGCTAAAATACTAATCTCCAATAACAAACAATGCAGGTACATAAAATTTGATTGTTCTTCTTATGTTTAATAGCACTCAATTACTGTAACTAAGTAAGCGGTGTACAATAAATGAGGTGGTAAATCAGCGATAATTGTTATGTACCATACTAAAAGTCCTTAAAGATAATTGCATTATAAAACATACACCATATAGAAATGATTTATGTCTTAAAACGAAAACATCAGGCACAGATTTACTATAAAGCTTTCCCACATTCGTAAATGTGATATGAAGTTTGTCGTGAATCGTTTATACCTACATATAAACTTGTAGCCAACAACGGTCTATATATTAATTCCGTATCTCTAACATCTGTCTCAAGTTTTCTGTTATAATAAACTACACTCTAATAGAAGCCTAAATTAAGTAAATATGTCCATAACAATAAGGCGCTTAATTGTATGTATGATACCACCAAAACAATTCTGCTGCGGTTATATTAGTGGAAGCAGTCTAGGTAACCTATCATTCACAAAACTACTTCTTCGAAAACAATAAACATTTACGTGATTAGTTAGCAGTTCGTACGTTTCCAAAGTATACAACTTCCATCTCGACACATTTATTTCTTAACAAAATTTTGAATGAAACTGCAAATTATCGATCGTAGCAGATTGTATGGCAACAATAATGCCATTTTTATGCTATTTTCTTGCACAATTTCGATTAACACCGACAAAAGTTTGACAGCCGATAGTCTACCAGCACCAGGAACTCGGACTACAGTGTAACTTCAGGAAGCAACCACCGACGATAGAAAAAAAAATATAATCAATGATTCTAAAAAAACATTCTAAAACACCACAAAATAATAAACATAGAAGTTATACTTTCAAATATATTTTTAATTATATGATGAAGATCAAACTAATCATATTTTATTAACCCTGTTGAAATTTGATTTGCCATTATTTGACTTATTAACGAGTCCATGCTTTTTTAACCAACCTTATTAAAGCTATAGCCAAGCAGACCTTCAAGAAACTAAAGGGATTTAAACGTTACTCCTTAGACATACACAGCAAGTTTCTTACCGCTAGGCTGCTACGGAAATGCAAAGCTTTGTCGCAAGCGTGTACGTTAACATATTTGTCTTACTTTCTTAATCATATCCCTTTGACCTCTACGTGTTGGGTTCTTTTCCTCCCGAGATTTTGGCTTTTTTGCGATGTACCAGGTGGTAGTGGTGTCCGCTGACCTTTCAACCGTTAAGCTCCCGTAGCCTGTGCCGAACCTCTTTTTCACATTCATGTTTAATGCATTAGTTAATTCGTACCAACCTCTCTAACGACTATCATGGTATATTCTTTGACGCTTTCGCGGTTTCTCGAACTGTCATTACAATTTACTTTCGGCTTAAACCGCGTCGTCATTTGGGAATAACACCCAGCATTATCAGGTAAGAACCAACATGTCGTATCATACGTGAAGCAATTGAAATGGAGAAACAACCTAACAACATAAACAGGGAGGATGGTTTTAGACTCAGTAAAGCTTGGACTCCAGTAGTTTGTCGTCTAAGGACTCCTAAGCATCATCGATCTCACGATCATGCTCCACCGGATCCGTCTTTGCCCAACGGTGACAGCCAACCAGAACTCCGTCGTTCTGCCCGACTGGCTCAAAGACGTTTAAATACCTCCGGTTCCCGGATTTGAGTTCAGTGTTCTATTCACTCTGAAGAATGCAAGCTGCAATATCTTGCGAAACGTTAGTTTGTATGGGTTCACAAACAACTAACAGGCATAAGCCAATTAACTATTATTGTCCTGACAAACAAAATACATCAAGATCAAATCCTTGTCCGCCCCAAGGTTTGATTAATATAAGCACACGGGCCTGTTTATGCAGGCAGGGCCTACGAACAAATATTGCTCAAACTTCTAGAGCAAATGCTTGTAAAGGCAGACAAGCTACAGGTCGGTCCTTACCTGATAATGCTGGGTGTAGTTCCCAAATGACGACGCGCTCTAAGCCGAAACTAAATTGTAATATTGACGACTATCATGGTATTAGTATGATATGCAGGACCGACTATTCAGGCTATAAGAGTCACTACTGTACATCTATACTTAAACAAATTTTACCACAAGTAAACTGGTAAACAATTATGTATAATTCTTTAGGAGGGATAGGTAGAAGGTTTGTTTCATCGTTTTCTTACCTCTGCCCTCCTGTAGATACGACTGATATTTTCAAACCTGCCTAACCCGATCTTTAAAAATTCATTACAAATCAATGAAAACAAATACAAATAATTCTAATATGTTAGATCCTCCTCCTCCTCCCATACTGTAGTTTATGCATGTTCGAACAGATATTTAAAAAAGTTAAAATAACGACACAATCACACATAAACCCGATTCTTCTATTTGAAGTCGTAAATTATTTTTTAATAAATTTCTTGTTAATAATTCACAACCTGAATATTTGCCATCAACACTAACTTTTTCATATTTGAAAAGTGGATAAATAATCGATTTTTAATAACGTAATTTCCCTCTGACTCCTACACTCTTAATGTGCTTGCTCAAACTTCTCGCATGCTATGATTTTAACTCAACATTTATTATTTGCGATGTCAATAAACGTTACAGGTGCTTTGGCTTGGCATTTTAACTCCTTTTTACTTAGCCAGTATTTATATAGTTTCATTAAATAATAATTAAACTTCTCACCTATGGTTGAGTTAATTGTGTATTGGGTAAACGTATTGTTGCATACTTGTTCTACACGCCAATGCTATTGTTTAACTAGAATATGGCTATTATTTTTTCATGAAAGCGGTAATTATTTACATACGTATGTCTGTAGATTGCAATCTATTTAAACAACACAAAACACACAAACATTTCCACCCTTGATTGTTTTACCTACTCTGAATTGGCAGTGGCACTGGTTATAGTTATAGCCAAAGAAAGCTTAGACGCATAAAAATTAAGAGTAAATGATATTATGGTTGGACATGTTGTTAACAAGAAAAGAGTAACTTTAAACGAGGGTTGTTCTCGTTCCGCTGAGCCTATCTAGCAGGCTGTTATATTTTGAAACAAGTTTTGCTTAACATTTTAACGTAGTTGTTCACAAGTTTAATTATAGTGAAAGTTGTCTAATTTACTTGAATGTTTTTAAAGTACATAATTTTAAAATAATCCTTTCCCCAAGAAATCATGGAATTGAATAAAGAGCATTATTGAGCTGTGATTTTTTACAATTTCACGCGTGGCTTAAGCCGTAAAGAATGTTTTGAGGAAGTCAATCCAGTGTTTGGTGACAAGTCGTTTTCCTTAGCTACCGTAAAGCAGTGGTACAATGAATTTCGACGTGATCGAGTTTCCTTAAATTACTACTTTCGAGCTCCTAAGCCAAAAACGGCAGTTACCGAAAAGAATATTGGTCTTGTACGAAACATCATTGAAGAGGACCGGCATGTTACTGCCAGGAGTATTCAAACAACTTTAAAGATTGGTGTGAAAGCAATTGACACCATTTTAGGCAAACAGTTGACCGTTGGATTCCCCACGATTTGACTTCAGTTCAAAAAGAAAACCGTATGAAAACCGTGCAGATCTATATTGGATCGCTTTGACAATGAATCGTATCATTACAGGTGATGAAACGTCGATATACTGTTATGGTCCCGAAAAAAAGCAACAGTCGGCAGTTTGGGTCTTTGAGAACGAATCGGCTCCAACAAAAGTTGTTCGTGAAAAAACCGAAATGAAAAGAATGTCGCCACATTTTTTGGAATTACTGAACATATTTCCACTGTAGCACTGGAGGATCGTCGTACTGTTAATGCTAAATGGTACACTACAGTTTGTTTGCCTCAAGTTCTCCAAAATGTTAACGAAAAACGTCCAAGTGGAAGGATCATCTTGCATCAAGATAACGCTCGGGCGCACACTGCTGCTCGAACGACTGAGTATTTGAATGCCCAAAACATTGAAATAATGGGTCATTCGCCGTATAGTCCAGACCTAGCACCTAATGTTTTCTTTTTATTTCCGCGTGTAAAGAATAAGTTACGGGGTTTACGTTTTACATCGGCCGAAAAAGCGGTTGACGCATATAAAAATGAAATAGATAACGCGGGAAGATTGGTGAAAATGTTTTGAAGATTGATTTTCACGCATGCAAAAATGCATTGATTGTGGAGGAGAATACTTTGAAAAATTATAAATAAATTGCTTTTATCAATAAATTGTGTATTACTCTACTAGGCTTAGCAGAAACAGATCAGCCCTCGTACTTTTCGCAATAATTGCTTTGAAACTACTGATTTTGACTGGTTGTCCACACGAAATGCCGTCGTAAATCATAATATCTTCTTGTTTCTTCTTTGATAGCCAATTTGTCCAATATTGAACGTAAGCCTCCTATAAGCTTTTCCATATATCTCTGTCTCTAGCTCTTTGTGTCCAATTAAAACCCGCAACTTTGCTTTTGGCTTCTTTTTTTGGTCCATGGTCTCCATTTATGAATAATGTTGTTCCATTTTTTATCTGTGTATCTTTCGTTGTGACCTGCCCATCTCCATTTTTGTCGGGTTAGCTTTTCTGTGATATCTTCTACCTTGGCGATATTCCTTATGTGTTCATTTGGCTTTCGATGCCGTAGTATTATCCTTAGCATAACTCTTTCCATGGAGCGTTGTGTTTTAGCTACTTTATCTATCTGTATTGGGTTTCTTGAATACCCATGTTTGTGTTCCGAAAGTTAATACTGGGAGCACGCAAGAATCAAATGCTTTAGTTTTTAAGTATTTTGGGATATTCTTATTTCTCAGGATTCCGTTAAGTTTCCCGAATGCTGTCCCGCGCAGTCTAATCCTTCTATCTACCTCTGCTGTTTGATTATTTTTGTCGGGTTGTCCCAGATAAATATATTCGTTCGCCTAGTCTAGTTTTTGATTTTCTATTATTATATCTTCGATATTTACTGCGTTTATCATTACTTTAGTCTTTTCTAAATTCTTTTTTAGGCCTACTGCCTTTGTTTCCTCATTCAGAGTTTTTATCATTTCCTTGAGATCTTCAATATTATCCGATATTATAACTACCTCATCCGCGTATCTCAGATGATTTAATCCTTCTCCATTATATTTATCCCCATTTGATTCCAGTTAAGGCTTCTGAAAACATTCTGGAGTGTGGCTGTAAATAACTTCGGAGATAGCGTATTTCCTTGTCTGTTTCCTTTCCTTATTGGTACTGGGTTGGTGTTAGTGTGTAGTCGGTTTATATTAGTTGCTTGGTCGTAGCAGCTTTCGATGAGTTTAATGTATCTCGTGTCAATTCTGCAGTTTTGCATTGCTCTTGTTGCTGCCCAAAATTCTATGCTATCGAAAGCTTTTTCACAGTCGATGAATCCCAAATACAGCGTTATATTGTACTCTGTAGTTTTTTCCTATTAGTACACGTATAGTTTGTAGGTGATCAAAGGTTCTGAAGCCGGTTCTGAATCCCGCTTGTTCCCTTAGCTGGTTTTCATCTAATTTTTTACTTATTCTCTTCGTTATAATCTTAATAAGTAATTGGTGAATCTGGGATAGTAATGCAATAGGTCTATAATTCTTCAATTATGTTTTATCACTTTTTTTGTTAATCGGGATTGTTAGTGCTTTTGACCAGTCTAAGGGGATTTCTTTTTCGTGTAAACAATTGTTGAACAGGTAGGTTATCTCGTCGTTTAATTTCATTTCGTTTATAACTGCTTCTACTTCTTCTTTATCAATGTCTGGCATGTCTTCGGAATTCACGTTCAGTATTGTTCTCTTAAGATCTTCTTGTATATCTTCTGGGGGTTCTATCTGTGAGCTGTATAAGTTTTTGTAAAATTCTTCTGTTATGCCCAGATTTCGCCTCTATCTCGTACTTCCTGGTTGTTCTGATTTTTAAGACCTATGATTTGTGGTTGTCCTGATTTTCTTTTGAGTATCTTCATATTTTTATTATTCTCGATGGTTTTTATTATTTGTTCTACTTGTATTTTGTTTTTGTCTGGTCTGATTGCTGCTCTTACATGTTTATTCAGTTCAGATAGATTTTTCTGATCAGCTTGTGCGTTTCTCAGGTTTCCTCTCATTTTTATTAATTTTCTCGTATTTTCGCTTAACATCGTTTTGTTCTTTTTATCCTTCTTTGCTATTTTTTCTGGGGCATTTTGCATTATACTTGTTAGTTCTTCATTTAGTAGAGTAATATTGTCTCTTGTGTTCGGTTCTATTTTTTGTGTAGTTGTTTTCAACCTCTTCCTGATATTCTACGTTTCTTTCTCTTAGGTGTTGGATGTCTATATTTTTTCTTTTATTGGCTAACCTATTATGTCGTTCTAGCTTCATGTTTAAACACATTGTCGTTCTCACCATTCTGTGATCGCTTCCTACTGTGATTTTGTTAATTACTTCTGTGTTTTTTATTTATGATTTGTTTCGGGTTAAAATATAGTCGATTTGGTTTTTCGTTAGACCGTCGGGGCTTATCCAAGTCCACTTTCTTTGTTCTTGTTTTTAAAGAAGGTAGTCACAGCAAAGAGTTTTTATTTTTCGAAAAAATTCATTAGCTTTTGGCCTCTTTCATTTCGGGTTCCGTATCCATGGTCCCCTATCATGTTTTCGGTATCATCTAGTTTCTTGCCTAACTTGGCGTTGAAACCTCCCATGATAATCACATTATTTGTATGATTTCCGTTTAGAGCTTTAGAAATACCTTCATAGAATTCCTGCACTTTGTAGTCGGTATGGTTGAATGTTGATGCATAAACCTGGATTATTTTTATTTTGTAACTGCTTGTGATTTTTAAGATTATATATGCTACTCGTATTGAGATGCTCTTGTATATTTTTACGTTTTTCGTCATTTTGCTGTTTACTATAAAACCTATTCCGCCGGTAATTTGCTCTTTATCGCCTATATAGTATAATGTATTACTTGATGCGAGTGACACATTTCTCCTTTCCTTCTCATTTCACACAGTCCAACTATATCCCATTTCATTTTTTCTAATTGTGTTTCCACTTCTATTAGTCTTTCTTCTGTCCTTAGGGTTCCTACATTATATGTAGCTAGGTTTAATTTACAATATTTTCTAGTCAATTTCTTGCCTCCCCCAGAGTCCGAGATGAGGCAGCCTGATAAATCTGGGTGGGATTTTGGGATTTTATCCCCTACACATATGGGGTGTCGTTTGCGAGATTGACTTATTCATACTTATTGTTTAGAGGAAAAAATTGGCATTTAAAACGCCACACTTTCCAGGTGTGTTGAATTGTAAGGATATCGGACGGATTAAATAAGGGATAGAATGGATTAGGGATAAGGACATGGTTCTCTCAGCGATAGGGACAGAAGAGAAACCAAGGCTCGCGTGGGCAGGGTCGCTTTCCTGATGTAGACCTGTCCCTGCTGGGATTGTAGAGAGTGTCTACCCGCTACCATCAAATACCATCATAATATGTTTCCTATAAGGTTGTACTAAACCAAAGATTGTATACTGCAGTCTACGGGAAATACATACGAGTACATGTAAAAAGTGGTATGACCTGGAATTTATATTTAACATAGTTAAGAGTTAATTTCAATAGCGTATGGATTTAATTTTTGTAGTTTTGCAGCTTTGCGTGATGTTTACCTTGAAATTACTAACATGCTAAATTATACAACCATCAAGCAAATATATATAACAATTTCATTAATTGATTTTTTGCAAGAGAAAAGCAAGCCGTTACTTATTACATAATACAGTATCAATGTGTGTTTACGTAAAAAACAGCCACATGTAGTATAACATCTAAAGCCTTGTGCAAAGCAAACGCGCAGAGCTGCTCTGCTCTGTTCTGCGCTATACAGCGCAGAATAGTATTCAAGATCTAGAAAACGTTGCGCCGTAATTACCGTATGAATTAAGTGTTTCAAAATTTAAGTAAAAATAAATATTGCACGAAACCAACAGCCAACTGAGGACGAAAAGCTCATTTGCCCTGTAACAAACTCATATACAATGTGAATCAGTTTGAAATATTATTAATATTATATAAGTAACATGTAACGGAAACTCAAGACAGAAATCTAAATATGTGACAACACAAAATAATAAATATAAAAGTTATACTTTCAAATATGTTTTTAATTATACGGTAAAGATCAAAGCAAACACTTCTAATTTAATCTGTGGCAATTTGATTTGCCAGTACTTGACTTATGAACGAGTCCATGCTTTTTGACTAACCATAGTAAAGCTATAGCGAAATAGACCTTCAAGAAATTAAATTGATTTAAACGTCAGTCCTTGCACATACAAAGCAATTCTCTTACCACTAGGCTGTTACGAAAATACGAAGCTATTAATTCAAGTGTTTACATAAATACATTTGTCTTACTTTCTTAATCATATTCCTTTGACCCCCCCCCCCCCCCCCCGAGATTTTGTTTTTTCGCTAAGCACCAGGTGATAATGGTGCCTTTGACCTTTCAGCCACTACGCTGTCACAGCTTATGCCAAACCCCTTTTCACATTCATTCTTCTTTTCACTCGTACCAATTGTGCTGAAGATGACGTCCAACCACTCTAACGACGCCATGGTGTTAGTATGATATCTAGGACCAAGACAGTAGGAGTCACTATTGTACATCTCTAGTTATACATATTTTACCATAAGTAAACGTAGTAAACAAATAGGTGTTTTTCAGAATATAGAACAGTATAGGCACGTAAAAGGTTTCACCGTCGTTTCTTGGCGATACCTACCCATCTCTTAGTATTTAGCGTTGAAGTATTAATTATTTATGTTTGTGATCTTGTGGTTATTGTTTGAGTAATCACAACAATCTACTAAAAACGGTTGTAACTGGAAATACCCACTGGTGGAAGTTACGAAGTTTAAGGATTAAAAAGTAAAAATGTCGAAGCTACAACGAATTTTATTCTAAAAATTGTTAACCCGATCTCTAAAAATTAATTACAAATTAAGGAAAAGATTATAAATAATTCTAATCTGGTAGATCCCGACTCCCATGTTTTATGTGTGTTCAAACGGATATTAAACAAAATATAAATAACGACACAATCACAAATAAACCTATTTCTTCTAATCTAGTTCAAGTCACAAATTAGTTTATAATTAAATGCTTGCTATAATTCAAAATCTGAATATTTTCCATAAACTTTGTCATCTATGAAATGTGGATAAATAAATTGATTTTTAGTAGCTTAATTTCTGTGGCTCCTACACTCCTAACGTACCCGCTGCTAGTACGAGGCGTCGTGTTAACACAGCCTCAGAACTTTTATCCAAGCAGTGACCAAAGAGAACTATCCTTAACTCTTGTGATTGTACGTGAATGACCATCCTAGCTGTGCAGCCTGGAACCTTATGAACATATTTATATTATTACTAAATAATTAGTTTGTAAAAAAAAGGAAAATCAACGTAGGTTCATTCCCCACAAGGGGGCGGGCCGCTATAGGGATCAATCGGGTCCTGCATCGGAACCCTAAACCCTTCTTCAGCCAGTATGTAATGGGAATGTAAGGATAGGAAATACCAGGAAAATTGGATAATGGAATTTCGTGAATTACTGTCCCAGCATTTACCTGTACGAACCCAGAAAAATCACAATAAACCTGAGTCAGGACAGGTGGCCCAGTAGTCCGAATCCTAGACTTCCCGAATGAAAGGTCAACGCTCTACCGCCGAGTCACCTTCCTTGGTATTAATTTGAGATAAATGTATAAACAAATTGGTGTTATGTAACATATAGATAGCCCTTGATTTTTACCGGCCCCAGTTACACCTGTTCGTGCCGTTTACTAACTACTATCATCAATAATGTCAATATTTTCTTATTTAAAGAAGAAATTGCTATAGTTGTCAGCTAACGAGCGTGCACGATCGAGGAATGCAGTTAATGGCGTCCTTAATTAATTAATATCGTTTTTAATTATATAAGAAACCCCAGCTTAAGTATCAGCTGCATCTGCTGCTTTCCCAAAGCGTCGCGACGCTATAAAGGGAGCTATTATTATTATATTTGGGCAAGTTAACAATCATTCCCTTTATTTCAAATAAAAATGTTTTTAGTGGGTTTCAATACCCTAATGTTAAAAATGTGGTGTGGTGTTTTAAATTATATACATCATATAACGGTTTCTATTTACACCGGTCCTTTTTACGCCGGTCCACCAAGAACACAGGTCTAGCGTCTTGAGGGTTACCTGTATACGACTTCTACGTTCCGGTTGCTGTTTGCTCTATCAAAATTACAAGCAACTGTAGCGCCAAAAGTTCAATGTTACTGGCGATGGCGCAGCATTTCAGCTTTGTAGTAAACATTTTTACCAGTTGTCTTACTTTGTAGATAGTAGCTTTTTTAATTTTGCAAAATAGCCTTTCTTGATGTATTTTTAATGATGTCAAAGTAAAACAATCTACTTCGATTCCCGATATTTAGTGCGTGATAAAAGCGGGCTGCCACTATACTGTATATTGTTTGACGACGATATGTAGTATATATAGTAATTATATTAACGACACTGTTGACATGTATTAGAGTAAAGACCATGACATCCAGTTTCTAGGGAGTAAGGTGTAACTAGCAATTCAAAAAAATATATAATGGCTCTTCAATACATACTTAATAATAAATTACATAAACAAGAAAACATGAATATTATGCCTCTTGATTAATTATTATAATTGTAACGATATCCTTGAATATGTATTTACTTGAATAATATTTACCGTCTTTGCGCGTTAATAATATTATACTGAGTGACCAACATTGAGAAACGCATTGACTTCAACAGTTAAGAATTATTTATATATTTAAAGCTGTCACAGGCCATTTAGGCGTATAGCTGTATGACTTTCCTCCTCTCTTTACGATCTTTGGTTTTGTCTCTCCAGTTTCTTACTCCCTTTTCTCTCAGGTTTCCTTCTACTGCCTCCAATCATCTGTTTCTTGGCCGTCCACTTCTTCTCGTCCCTTCCATATTTATCTTGAGTACTGATTTCGGCATTCGTGTGTTGTCCATCCTCTCGACATGACCCAGCCATCTTACTCGTTGGACGATCACAAATTGTGTTATTTCTTTTTCTCCATATAACTTACGTAGCACGTCATTACTTCTACTTTCCCATCCTTCTGCTGCTCTCCTTCCTCCGCAAATTCTCCTTAGGAGTTTTCGCTCCCATACCTCTATCTTTTCCTTGTTTGCCACGTTCATCACCTACGTTTCACACCCGTATGTGTGGATAGGAATACTTGGCGACCATATCGTAGGTCCCTTATTTATCGAGGGGAACCTTACTGGGGAATTGTACTTGATCATGCTGGAAAACTTCATCCATCCGTGAACAGTTGAGATTGCTGAAAATAATCCAAATGAATTTGACATGGATATCATATTCCAGCAAGATGCGCTCCTCTGCATTTTAGTAGACAAGTTAGCAATTATCTCGATGCAACGTATCCTCGACTATGGATTGGTCGTCGTGGTCCAACAGAATGGCCTTCGCGATCCCCTGACCTGATTCAGTTGGATTTTTTTGTGGGGGTATCTTAAATCGAAAGTTTTTCAAGCAGAACCCGAATCCCTTGTGGATTTTCGACGTAAAATAACAGAGGCTTGTGCAAATATCGGTGTCGAAGCTTTCCCGAAAGTACGGGAAGATATATTAAATAGGTTTTTCTATTGCCATGAGTTCAAGGAGCACACTTTGAACATTTATTAAAATAGTATTACTATTTAGTTTTTGTTGTATAAAATACGTTTTGTTGTGCTTTAGAATCTTCTTCTTCTCTTCTTCTTCATTCTTCAGTGGTGAACATTTCTAAAACATACCTTTTTCATTTTAATACTTAATTTTTTCCATAAACATGTTATTTTCAATCATATATCATTTTTTCTGGTTGAATATTTTTCATGAAACTCAATAATCAGATGCAGAATTAAAATAACTTTCAAATGAAGTGGCACTCGACAGCCATTGCCATTTAAAAAAATAGTTTAAGATGGCGTCTAGCCATTTAGAAGGTTATAAAATGTAAATATGGGCTAAAAAGTAGTATTTGGCCTCACACTGAAGCACACAAAATATTGTGAAGAAATATCAAGTCCTTCAAAAGTTCGGAGGGGGGAAGAACATTTTACGACCGCAATGTATATTATATATATACAGGGTGTATCAGAAATAGGTACAAATATTAAATCCGATGGTATATTACAATATATACAAACTAGAAAAAACATTTCTTTGGCAATGGGACCCTTAAGATATGAGAAAATAATAATTGAAAATTTTACATAAAATTGTTTGAGTACCGCAGGATAATAACAAAAATTTGAGTTCAAAGACATGTTATTTCCTATCATCTGCCACAAACCAATACTATTAGGTAGGTCAGTAATTTCTATTCAGTCTGTTGTTGACGCTGGCAAGCAGTGTTTCTACCAAAATGGAAAATTTTACGAAGATTGAACTGATGTTATTCTTATTTACGGGGAAGCTCAAGGAAACGCTCTAAGGGCAAGGCAAATGTACTTATAGCGATATCCTCAGCGCCGCATTCCAAACAGCCGTACATTTACTAGAACAGTCCAACATTTACGGGATTATGGCACGTATCAACCACAAAACCATCATCGCGGTCGTCCAAGAGCAGAAAGGGTTGTTTTTTTTATTAGTGGAGGGAAGTCCTAGTGTGAGCACTAGAAGACTTGCATTACAAACTGGAGGTTCCCATTCTACTGTTTGGCGGATTTTGCGGGATCAGGGACTACCCCCTTACCTCGTTCAACGCGTTCAAGGTTTGCAACCAGCGGATTATGTACGTAGGCACGATTTTTGTGAATGGCTTCTTCAAAAGTGCAACAACCAACCAAATTTCCTGTTCAATTTGTTATGTGCTGATGAGGCAAGATTTACGCAAGAAGGGGTGTTCAATGTCCATAATACCCAAATCTGGTCAGATGAGAATCTACGCGAAATAGTGGAACACAGTTTCCAACAACGGTTTTCCCTAAATATATGGGCAGGCATTGTAGGTGATCACCTTATTGGGCCATACATTTTACCTGCTCGTTTAAGTGGAGCTCTATATTTACACTTTCTCAACAAAGTCCTACCAGAATTGCTTGAAAACGTATAATTAGAGACACGACGTAACATGTGGATTTTGCTTGATGGTGCTGCGCCTCATTATACTAGGGATGTAAGGGAATGGTTAAATAATAACTATCCTGAAAGGTGGATTCGAAGAAACGGACCAGTTCCATGGCCAGCTCGTTAGCCATATTTAAATAGTTGTGCTTTCTTTTTGTGGGGCTACATGCTTAAGCAACTAAAACTTTTTAAATTTTCAAGGTGCTATTTTTAGAATACGGCTCCAACTACACTGCTCAAATAAATTAGGGGAACACTTCTTTAGCCGTGCATAATTTTTCAAATTAAAGACAGACGCAAGTATCAACTTTAGTATATTGTTCTTTCAACATTACTTAACAAGATAGAAACAATAAATATGCTCTAATTAAACGGTTTTCTTGAGCAACACCAAACTATTGAGAAGACTACCAAAATCGAAAAGTGTTTTATCACTTAAAATGTAATGGAAGTTCTGTTAAAGTCCGAATATCAAGCTTTAGTAGCGCGTGTGCCCTCCAATAGCTTCAATAACAGTCTGGCAACGTCGAGGCATGCTGCGAATAGGACGTCTTAACATGTCTTGTGGTAGATTTCGCCATTCTTCCACAAAGGCCTCAGCTAACCCCTGAAGAGTCTGAGGTGCAGCAGGACGCTTCCTAATGCGCCTGTCGAGTAAATCCCAAACGTATTCGATGGCATTTAAGTCTGGACTCATGGCTGGCCCCCGCATCACTTGGATTTCTTGTTCCTGGAGGAAGTTTGTTGTTAAATTAGAGGTATGAACCCTACAATTATCCTGTTGTAGGATGAAGCCATCGCCGAAATTGTTCGCAAGTGGCACAACATGCTCTTGAAGAATCGTCTCAACATAAATTTGTGCGTTGAGAGGTTGGAGACCGATAACCAAGCCTGTGCGACCGCCTATAAAATACCCC
>JABXWE010014251.1:0-39145 GCA_014611495.1 Limonius californicus
AATAGAGCTAGGATAGTTAGGCAAAATAAAGTCTCGAAAAAGGCAAAAAAAGAAGATTTAAAAAAGCACTAAAAAGGCAAAAATAAAGTAAAAAAGGCAAAATCCAAAAAAAACCAAATTTACCAAAAAAGACAGAAAAAGTAAAATATTACAAAATCTTGAGAATACTCGAGGAAATTAAAAGAAACGGCGTTTAACTGACAGGGAAAAAGCAACAGCAAAATATCTATTCAAGTAAAAATAAAAACAACTGTTGGCATTTTTAAGATTCAAAATCACTTGAAATACAGTCGGTGCACTTCACAAATCACAATGTTTATACGTCTGAAAATTGTGAGGCTGATTCAGTAAAAAACTTTCTCCTGACAATACTGGTCCCCTCATTAAAATTAATCTCAAGAAAATAATCCTTCTGAGAAATTTTCAACCGGTAATAATAAAGGGTAAAACCTAATAAACTTCGTTTGTTGAGCATTAAGCTAGAACGTAAACAAACGCTTGACAGGTGACAGGTTTAAATCTCTACCTTTAAGTGCTTGGGAATAATACTCTCTACTATTTATTTCAGAAATTTAAAATGTGCATTTTTCTTGGAAAATTGCTATAACAATTTTTTTTTAAATTGAGAATTTAAGAACTAAATTTCTTAAAATTTTAATTTAATTACCATAGAAGGCACAAAAAGGCAACAAAAATAGGAAATTCCTCAAAAAAAGCAAAATCCTAAAAAAGACGCAAAAAAGGCAAAAAAGGCAAAATAAAATTTGCATTTTTGAATTGCACGCATTCTATAACGGATTTAAAATTGGGTCTGCCTTTAATCCTTCCATTTATTAAAAAAGGCAATTTGCCTAACTATCCTAGCTCTAATTATTAACCTACTTCTTCCAAAAACAGTTTTCTTAAGCATTATTAAATAAATTTTTTAAAAATGTTTTACATACGTCTTATGCCATTTAGATCAAACTCGTTATATAAAACAAGTCATTGGTGACATAATTTTCTGCGCACTCGCACTATTCGCTACCACGTGTTTCTCCTGGGCGCTAAAATAAAAACCTGTTTAACGTCGAATTTGATTGTCAGAAATTCCAGACCGAGTTTGAACATTGTGTATTGCGGTTGCAGCACAAGATTTTTACATGGTACCGTGGTAATGCGGGGGGATCTAAACCAAACCATAATTAGTGTTTTACCCAGAAAACGTGCGCTCTCCACCACGATTCCTCACAAAATATTCTTTGCGATTACATTACTATTTTTATGACAAAGGTGGAAAACATATCAACATTGTGCGTGAAATCTGATTACATTGTTAAGGACTTATCCGACTATTTTAAATTCATTTAAATAGTACTTTTTCTTGTTAAGTTTTTATGTAGTATAGCTCCGGCGCAAAAAATTAAATCTAATAATAATTTTTTAAGATTTTGGTAGTAAAGTGATCAAAGTCTAATAAGTAAAGAATTGGTCCGTACTGCCTGATATCAAACATACTTTTCTTTGCTATCATGAACCCAGTCTCAATATTATACGGAGTAATAATGACTAGAGCTCGGATTATATAGTGATAGGCGCATCTCGAATGAAATCGTGCGAAATATTTGATTACGCATATATCTGGAGATGCGAGTAATTCATTCGAATGATAAAAACTTCTCGAACTACGTTCTTTATAGTAGCGGGCGCATCTTGAATGAAGCAATTCGAAAAATAAAATTCGGCTATACATGCATCACACAGATGCTATTAATTCATTCCAATCATAAGAACTTCTCAGATAACTTTTGCTTCATTGTTCGGCTGGTAAACGAAATATTGTTTGTGTCGGTTTATAATTTCAGTAGTATTCGAATGATTCTCTAGTTCGAAAACATACAAAAATATAGACTACAAAGTAACATATTTGACTTATTTTGTGTGTTGGGGTCGCATATGCAGCTGAGTTAGCAAAATAAGTTTTTGAATTTCTAACTGGGCAGGCTTGTTGCAATTATTCATTTCTATTTTCTATGCTTAAATTATAATTGTAGAATTTTTTAGATTGATTATTATTATTGTCATAAACTAGATAAATAAATATAACGATTTCAGCTATTTATGTCACTGTGGAAAAATATCAAATCAACTAAATATTGTGATCTTAATCAGTTACGATCATTTGTAATCCGTACGGTTTTTCATACTATCTTACCGTTTAAAAAATGTAGTGGCTAAATTGGTCGTCATGATTACGCTTATAAAGATATACCTAAGTCATTAATCAATTATTAATATGAAGCTTTCACAGGCCTTAGAGGCCCATCGCTTTTGGTGTGAGACAAGGCTAAGCTAGTTTGTGCAATGCACAACAGGGCCCGACTCTACGGGTTACCTTGTTGGTGCGTAATTATGCTTAATCTGCCGGTGTGTGGTGTATTTTTATGTGTATATGATCTTGTTACTCCTCTAGCGCAATCGTAACACGAGGAGTGCCATTATTTTGATCTCCAATGGCAAATGGAGACCGAAACCAAGCACCGATCACACAGGGAATTAAAAAAATTTCCGACTCTGGAGAGATTCGAACCGGTAGCGTTTGGACTATTACATCCAAAGCTTGGCTCTTCTACCACTGAGCCATCCCCGCCCTATTAATCAATTATAATAAAATAATTAGAAATATCGTTAATATTTAATAACTTATAATATAACATGGAAAACTATAAACCGGCGTTTACATGCAGGTTAATCTTACTAGTTGACGAAATTTAAATAAATACAGAACAGAATCTAATTCAAAATCAAAAAAACAATTACAGATGGGATAAAGAGTGCCACGGAATCATCATTCCAAGGGCAGGATGCAAGACATTTCTCACACTGCCGAAGTGAGCGTGCATTTTGGATTCGAATGATCAATTCGAATAAATATTTCGATTATTAAAATCAATCAAATACAAATCATTTGATTATTGAAATCATTCGATTATGCCCATCACTAGGATTATATGCAAAATGCATATCTTGTAATATCGACGTGACTTCATAATACTCTTACTTCTATATGAAGTATGCACCTTAAAGCTGAGTGGAATCATTTTTTCATAGCTTATTTCCGAAAATTGATGCATATTTATATATGTTATATATGTATAATATGTAGCTTATAAAATTGTTGTTCCCGGTTTTAGTACAACTATGTATTTTGGTATCCTTCAAGATATAAAGTAGGTACATATAGATTTTGAACTATTTTCGATTTATGATCTTACTTTCCTATTGAGGAACCGCTAAGGTGATTACGGGATTACTATTACAAGTACAACTGTATATTTGAATATTGGGGAAGCCCCGTCAAATGCTGCTATTGCTCGATCTGTAGAAGTAGGAAGGGGTTTCTTTATTTGGAAATACTTACTTCCTGATAGAAGATCTTTAATCTTACTTAATGTAGAGAAAAACATAGTTATAAATTAATACAATACAATACAATAGGGAAGGTCAATAAAACAAAGTAAATAAATATATTTTAATTAAGACTATTTATAATGGTTTTAGTATAACAAATAAGTGTTTTGTGTTATATATGTTCATATTTCGTGTAAAAAAGAACCGAAATATATCATATGAAATATTTACAGTACGTATACGTATGCGAATATTTTTATTGTATTTAGTGCATATAAATGCGAGTTTTAATAATAACAGTAGTGGCAGCTTACCACAACATTATTTCAAAACCACCATTTATATGATCAAAAAATTTACGAGTGTGGTTCTCATTCATTGTCACTGATATAGAAGCAAATGTCTTAGACATTTGAAACAACTTTATTTCTCAACATAATCCTCCATAGGGTTAACATACTTAGCATAACGATGATGCAGAGCCTATGCCTATAGAAATAAAAACTCTTTGTCTTGCACTGCAAATCATTCATTCACGGTAGTCCTCTTCATTGTCCGAAAAATGAGTACCCCGAAGATGTTCTTTTAATTTGAAGAACAGGTGAAAGTCACTGGGGGCCACATTTTACGAATATGGGGGTTGTTCTAAACTTTCGAATCCAGCATTGTGCAATGCAGCCATAGAAACAAAGCTCTTGTGAGCGGGAGCGTTGTCTTGGAGGAATAGACCGCTGCGTTTCAATTTTCTACGCCTTTTTTGCTTTATAGCTTCATAAACTTTTGGTATGAGTTTTGCATAACAAAATCTCTTTATTGTGTGATCACATGGAAACTCACCAACATGAAGAACTCCATCAGAATCCCAAAACAGTGTTATCATTACCTTTCAGGCCAATTAAGTCACACGGAACTTTACTGAGGTCGGGGAACCACGATGCCGCCATTTCATACTCTGCCGTTTTGACTCTGGATCAAAATGATGTTGATGTTGGTCCAGCATCTGGCGCATGTTGACACGATTTCCTTCCTAATTTTAAATCCCGGAACCAATGCTTGATACGATGGGGTAAAATCACCCACCACTCCGAACATGTCATTATACATTTCCTGCGGTAATAAACCCTTCCTAAATAGGTATTTTATTACAGTCCTTGTATCTAATTTTTTATTCCAACAAAATGCCAGTAATATTAAATGTATAACTTTTATAAAGAAGACGATAGGTACCTGCCACTTGGCATGTATTTTCAATAACTGTCATTTCCAAGAAAAAATTATTCATTTGTCGGTCAATGCCTTTTATGTTGAGGTCAATAATTGATGAACCATCCTCGTATTGTACATGGAAAGCTGTCACTAAGCTAGTAATGCATATTTGATCTAAGGGGCTACTAGGTGCTTGAAAATGAGGTAAAATTAAGGTTTTCTATTGCTACCTTCGCTACGTTAATCGGCTATCTTTCCAGTTCTGTTTTTTAGCTAATACGACATATTTAAGATTGAATTATATTAATTAAATTATGAAAAAAATCATAGAAGCTTTTGATAAAAATCACCAATTGCAAATTGCGAATATTCGACTCAATCAATTTACGTATATGATATATGTATGAAGACTAAATTGAGTGAAGTTTTTCCCCTTATTGCTTACTACTATACTTTACAAATTTAATTCGCACAACTCCAATGGCACGATTTATCTAATTTTCTTACTATCGGAACCATGGCAAGAGTCTATTCACAATTTATTTTGTCGTATATTATAGGTATTGTCTTCTATATTGGCTGCAGTTTCCTTTGCAGCGTTCAGGTAGACGGTTATAACCCCAGAAAGAGCAGGGAATCAAACATAATCATTTGTCACATTTAATAGTTGGTTACCAGGTTGATGTAAGATTCTGATAAGTATAAAATTATTGAATAAGATCTGAAATGACGGCGTTGCTCACCTTTTAAATTTATAAAAAAAGACGTATGCATATCTATGAGAAAGGAGTTTCTGACTATGAAAGTGCAACCATACACTACCATATAGTACATAAAGCAACATACACACCAAGCAGATAGCATACAACTGTAGATTACGTTCGAAGGAGCCACATACCAACTGCTTCCAAAAAAGTAGAGACTTTAACGTCGCACAAATGGGGTCGTTTAAAAATTGCAAACTTTACTACTTTTTTTGAAGTTGAAGTTGATCTAAATTTATATTGTCGAAACATTCCGCAACGTGGACGGTTTAGCAAGTATATTTATAAGTAAAATATATATCTCTTGGTATCATCACAGAATATGTATATTATGTTCTCTGTGGTTTCACCAAAACGAACAAAATTTTTGGATTACACAAGTTTAAAAAATCCAAATTTCTATTGTTCCTCACTTTATACGAGGATACTACTTTAGCAAATTTCATGTCATTCAACTACATTTCAGCTGTTATGTTCATATTTAGAATATTAACAGAGTTCCCTTGATACTCGTGGGGTAATGCCATACAAACTACCCTAAAAACTCGTCGGGAAAATAGCTTCATTTGTATTAATTTGTTAGATTGTTATTACAAGCCTCGAAAAAAAATGTATGGAACGCTTTCAGTAAAAAGGTATTGCTCTTAATTTTTTATCTTGTCATCTTGGTTATATCTCGACATTATGGTCGCATCTCCGGTGGACCAATATGCAAATCTTCTAACATGTTATTCCAACTTTCTACAAAAGTTTATGTTTTCATCAGTTAGGAATGCCGCTTGAGTATAAATATATTCTATTGTTACTTTGGCTGGCAACAGAGGGTTAAAAATGTTTCCCCATAAAGCCAGAGATCCGAATTTGCTTAAAATGAAAATGTTTAATATCCTCGGAGGAATAGTTACATAACATTTACAAATTCCCATAACGAACAGTTGCGTGCCTGCTCAGAAATATTCTACACTTAGTTGAAATATAGATGAGAGTAGTTTTACAATATGCCACAGGCTATTGATTGCTCCTTGGCTGTTACAATTTGTATCCAAAGTGTTTGTCCGGAAACTTCTAGCGCATTTGTGAACTAAATAAAACGCAAACTATTTACATTCCGTACACAATAAGCTATACGAGAATTTACCTATTTGTCAAACTGCAAGAGGATGTTGAAAAATACAGCATAAGTCAGTTACGTTGTCCCTCCTTAAAAGTGGTTGACGCAACGCAACAGACATGTATCACAGCTACAACTGAGATCCTTGAATTTTTTAAGGTATAGAAATGGATCGTAGTTGCATTCTGTCATATTGATCTGTTACTGTATTAATTAGCAGTTTTTTTAAATATTAATTATATTTATATTTAACAAGCAAAGTACTGATGCAACCATACTTCTGTAAAACCTAAACAAGTGAACATAGCGAAAAATCAGTAGCAAAGTTTTGTTTAATTCAGTAAATGTTCAAAATTGCATCCAACCACTTAAGAGAATTTTCTAATTCGTTTCAAAAGCAATTTTCGTACTCAAGCAGGCGTTGACACAATGTGCAATTTATGTTAACGCCTCGGTTATTCTACTTTCTAAATCATGCTCAGTTACTATCGGAGTTCCGTATGCTATTTCTTGGATGGTGCTCAAAAAGAAAGCTCCAGTGGAGTGGTATTGCAACTGTTTGCTAACCATGGATGCCCAGCTCCTTCTTGATTCCAACTTTGTACAAATACATAATTTATATAGTTGCCAATAATTAAACTGTAGTGATCAGGACAGTCATCATGTTGTTATCAAACTTCCTGTCGCCCACCGGGTTCTACAACATCAAATTATTATCATCCGCCAGCCATTTGCATCCACTGTTGAATGTAGGCCTCATCTAAATTTTTCCACTGTGTTCTGTTTTGTGCTTGGTGTATCCAATTACTTGCTATCCTTCTTATATCATCGTTCTACCTAGTTAGTGGTCTGCCTCTACTTCTTTTGTTTTCCCTAGGTTTCCATGCCATTTATTTTTTGGTCTACCTGCTACAAGTCTTTCAGTCTATGTACCCCACCACCTTCATTTAGCTTGTGTGATGCGTTGGATAATGTCGGTTCTTTCTCTTATTACTATCATTTGTATTCTATCTCTTCTTAAGATGTCTAACATAGTATATTTCATAGCTCTCTGTGCCACAAGACAGTCTCTGGATGAGTGAGACATCGTTTGTCGTGGCAGCTTTCTTGATTCTGGAAAAGTAGACTACAGCTCCGTAACAAAACATGAGCCTGATTACAGCAAGGTATAGCCACAGGACAGCCGTTTCTGATGGTCCCCAAAGTTTTCCCATCGCGCGACGATACTGCCAAAGGCCACACTTGCACTTTCCATTTCGGTTTTGATGTGTATTTCCCAATTCAGTTTCTTATTATATAAGACTCCCCAGGTAACTGACAGCCTCTGACAAGGTTATGGGGTTTGGTAAAGCGTTTTGAACGGAACTAACTCTGTCTTGACCGGATTAACACACGTACAATAGTTCGATAAGCGGATATACCGTTTGCTCCAGTATTTTGGGATGTAATAATTCACATACCCCGAAGTGCTGAAAAGCATCATGACTTTCGCGAAACTCTACTGACTGCTGGGACATACCAGAATATTTTAAATAACTTTATAAATCAGTTGGATGAAGACAAAATACTACAAGGATATTTTCAGCAGGATAGGGCTACAGCGCAACCGGCTCAATTAACTATACAATTATCTTTATGAATTTTTTGATAATATGTTTCCGGAATTCTACCTAGATTGCCATATCTAACTATTTTAGATTATTTTGTATTTCCCCACTTAAAATATAATGTATAACATGTATTGATAACATTCACAGAATTACAAAATCGAATTGTCAAAGGATATTATAATATAACCTCACAAATACTAATGCAGGTCTTCAGTAACATGCAAAGGAACGTTAATCTGTGTCTGCGGGAACACGACCCTCACAACGCTCACTTCCTTCCTGTTTCCGCTCTGTCCATAAAATATTATTTACAAATCTTGGGTTTCTTCTATGCTGTTGTAACAACCAGTTGCAGAAGGTAATACGTTTTTCATAATCTTCCTCAAATAAATGTTGCACCCTGACTTTATGGGATAAAGGCCATCATCCTTTATGATCTTGTGAACAGTGGTTTTTGATGCACCAACAACTCTAGAAACAGCACGTACACTAATACTTGGCTCTTCAGTTACCAGATCAAGAACCTCCTCTTCTAAGTTATTGTCTCTAACAGTTCTTGGTCGACCTCTATCCCGATTTTGAGCAGGAAGGATATTTCCAGTTTCTGGAAATGTGTAATTTGCATCTCGAATTACAACGTAGCTTGGATGTCTTCTATTAGGAAAACGCTGAGGGTAAACCCTAGCAGCCTCATTGCAGTTTCTCTCACATTCCGCAAGAATCCAAATCATATCCACGTACTCGTTTATAGCATACGCCATAATGATGGTCAAGACAATAACACGAATTAAAGGCAAATTTAATGCAAAATTCGTAATGTCAATTCAATATTGAGTTACTTGACACACGTGTCAAAACGGAAACAACAGATTTTCGAAATTTTTATCACAGTACCCATGCACCTGCATTGCTGTCAAATTGTACTTCTACCAAAATGTCGAAAAAACGTCAAAATATCAATAAAATGCCAAAAAAATAAAGTCGGCCAAACTTTCCAAAATCAAAAAAAATTATACGTGTATAAAAATGTCGAAAAAACAATAGAAATGTTAAAAAGAAGGAAAAAATGTTAAGAAAAAACGTAAAAATGTCAAAAAACGTAATAATGTCAAAACACTCCAAATTGTCTAAAAAACCTATGAATGTCGAAAAAAAGTAACAATATCAAAAAAATTTCCAAAAATAAAGCAGGCCAAACTCTTCAAAAACAAAAAAAAAATTATATATGTATAAAAATGTCGAAAACGACCTTAAAAATGTCGAAAAATAAACGTAAACATTTTCTATTTTATATTTTGTTTTTTCTATTTTATTTTATATTTTTTCTACATTATATTTTGTATTTTTTTCTATCTCATATATATATATTTTTATATATATTTTATATTTATTTTATATTATATATTTTATATTCTATTCTATAAAAATGAAAACAAAATTCAAAAAAATAGGTAAAAATATCGAAAAAAACTTAAAATGTCGAAAAAACCGTACAATATCTGAATAAAAAACCTAAAAATGTCGAAAGAAATGTTAAAATGTCACAAGAAACATATTCAGATTTAGATTCGCACATACAAAATATTTTCTATAGCGGAAACCGGGTTACATTATTGGGATTTATAAGCATCAAAAAACAAATTATTAGCAAGAAGAAACACGGCTAGAAGTACAGCAGACGCTCGATAACGTGAAGTAATTCAGACCCGAATACGTTCACATTATCGAAATGTTTACATTAGCGAGCGTGATTTTATTAATAAGCAAATTATTAAAAGAAACGTTTATTAACACAATTAATATTTTTTGCAAATTGTGTCTCTATATTATAAAAACAATAAAAAAAGAAGTGTTTAGGTTATAGAGCTGTACAGGTTGTTTACGTTATCGGGCGTTCCATTTGATCCTATAGTAAGAATTTTGTGTTTACGTTAGCGCAATGTGTCCATTATCGGGTGTTTGCGTTATCGAACGTCTGCTGTAGTTATTTCTAGCGTTACGTCCGTATGCACGATGCTTAACAGTACTTCCAAACGAAGAACTAAAATGCTAAATCAAAGTTAATTAGCGGTTTTGAATTAATTTAAGTTTCCTCGTTAAGCAAATACATGTTTTACTTAATTTCTTATAAACATTTGCCTAAACTTCTGCACTAAAGCTGTGAACTTTAACACCATCGTACAAGAAAACTAAGCCGCGGAGTAAATATTTTCTTGCAGTTTTGTCTTAAGAATTCTCAGGGAAAAGAAGGAAAAAGTATACCTGAAGCTCTTAAGGCAATTTAGGGACACCCTCTTTTTCTTCTTCTTTTTTTGTATAGGCCAATGGCCTGTTAATTACCTACAATAGAGTAGGTTCTGTGAGCCCTCTTTGCACGTATGCCGGGCAGGAGGCTGACCTAAGCCGTTGAAGAGAGAAGAAAAGTTCCACTATAAGGTTTACGATTGTCAAAGATGTTTGTATGACAACCGGGACCGACGGTTTTACGTACCCTCCGAAGCACGACCGGTTGCATATGCCACTATATTGGTCCACCCACTCAAGTACTGACCAGCGCGGATTGTGCTGGACTACGAATACCGTTTGACCGGCGTCCGCAGCGCTCCGCTATGCAACCGATTTAGGGACACCCTGTATATATAAAACGTGGTGTCCCAAAATGTACCGGTAATATTTCAAAGATGAATTTCAGAATTTATTTAGAGTCGAATAGTTCAGATAAACATATGTCCTAAACGTAACCGTTAACGAGTTATTGCTAATTTCATAATTTATGTGGCTAAAATTTTTATAGTTCAACGAAATTTATGAAATGTATCGTTTTTTAATAAGTGCATGTTTGTTATTTTATTTAAAAGAAATGTTTAAATTATCTCTGTTGTGCTCGATACACAAGAGATCGCTGCGGTCTTAATATGGTTGCTGGGTTATTCCTAATAATATCGGCAGCCCGTTGTATTCTTTGGCGTAATTCTGACACCGTGTGCACTTCAATTGCATAAACAATCTGTTTCATGTGACCTCAAAGATGAAAATCTAATGGAATCAGGACATTGATGTCCTGATGCCCCATCGTGTTGATACTACATTGCACGTCCAATATTTAATGGCATATCTTCCAGTAACACGGTAAAGAGTTTTCTTGAAAATATTCGTAATTCGCACCGTTCAAACGATCTGGCAGTTAAAATGGTCGAATCAGACGATCATTAAGAATACCAGCTATCATATTAACACTAAATCTATATTGAAAATGCGAGCGTTTTCTTAAATGAGGATTTTCTGCATCTCATTCATCAAAATTATGGTAATTATTGATACCATTTCGTGTGAGAGAAGCTTCATTGGTCCATCAAATATGCGGTAGGTTTTGATTATTTTGTACTCAATTAGAAAATCTTAAACGAGCTTCAAAAGCATTAGCTAGAGCTTGAACCCTTTGATGATGATATGGATGTAAGCGAGCACTTTATATTCTCCAAACCTGGTTTCTACATATTCCAGTACGTAATACAATTCTTCGCACACTTAAAGACGGATCGTCTTGTAATAAATCAAGAAATTGTTCATCATGACAACTCCTTGGCCCACTGCATGTGTTGCATTGAAAGTGCCATGTTCCCTCAGCTTCATGTGAATTAAAGAAAAATGCACGCGTAGGCAGTCTTCTTTCGGGATATCTTCTACGATAATCTTGTTATGCTGCTAAAGCATTTCTATCACACAGACTGTAAACATAATGAATATTTGCATATTCTTAATTTGAAAATAACATTGGCATTGTGAATCACTTGTGAATTACGATGGGTATAACGATACAAAGAAGAAGGCAACAAATTCAGTCAGTAATAAACTGACAAGTGACAAACAATAAGTTGTTAAAAACGATGTTCAAATGTTACCAAACAAAAGACGCAATCATGGCACCTAGATCAGTATTTCAGAAACCTGTTGAACTAAAAATTTAGCCAGTAATCATGAAATTAACAATAACTCGTTAAAGGTTACGTTCAGGACATATGTTTATATGGACTTTTTGACTCTAAATAAGTTCTGGAATTCATCCTTGAAATATTGCCGGTACGTTTTGGGACACACTGTTTATACATATTCCTAATTTTTCTTTTCATTTGTTACGCTAAAGGCTTCATGTCACGACTAAATTAGATCACCATCGTTTGGCTACCTCTTATATTCAATCTAATTTATTTTCACTTTCTTCCTCTCGTCACAATCAAAGATAGGTCAAAGTTTAACAAGGTCTTTTGTTGCGGTCTCACATTTCTCTTAACCGAAACCCATCTGATACCGGAGTCCCCGAAATCATGTAATTCTCGCTTTCGTGCAGAAACCCCGGACGTGTAGATTTACAATCGAAGGTGGCAAACAAAATACATCCATTCCTTACATCTGAACTTTTCTACCAAGCATCAACTACGTACCAGTTTTTTGGGCGTTTTCTCATATCTAGCTTGTCTGCGAAAAATAATGTCTTTTCTTCTAATCCCGGCCACGTAGCAATTTGCGGTTTACTAAAATATTTCCTCGTATAACTTACCGTTATGAGTTTTTCTAGAACATCGTGGCATAAAGCGCCGCAACAGCCTCACAAACTGAATTTGAAAGTACCGGAAAGGGAATAAATTCAAAAATATGATCCTTCAGCTCAAGCTAACGCAGAGAAATATAGGCATTGTTAGACTTGTACGTAGATCTTTATAAATTGAGTTGCGGTTGAGCCCAAGTGCTTAGCATCCAAAAAGAACTGCAACGAATTATTACGGCTCTATCTCAAAATAATAACAAGGAAACAACTTTCAAGGATGTTTCGCAAATGGTATGCCTGTGAGTTAGCGCTGACAGAAATTGCTATTTATTTCGTTGACGAATCCCCCAAATGGAGAAAGTTCTTATTGATATTAATGTGGCAGATATTTTTTGATATTCAGGTATGCGTCCCGACCTTAATAAAAGGTGTATTACTTTGCGTGACCACATTGGTTTGAAGCGTTTCAAATTAGATTAATGGTAAATGCTTCCCCTTTTATTCTATTCAAAAGCTATAAAATAGTGTCCTAACATAGATTTCTGTTGTTTCCTAATAAAACACCAATAAAAGTTTACCTGTTAAGTGTCTATTTCTGGTGTTCAGATGGAATCGTTTACTACAACAAGCGTTCGTCGTAACTAATGTTACAAGTACAGTAGGGAGAAAACTGTCGCTGAAGGTCGGAAAAGTAAATGAAATAAAGTGTGGTGTTTGGTGTAGATAAAACGACAGGCCATCACTTGCAAATGCAAATAAATGAAAAAGGTTTTCGCTCCCACATTTTATAAGTGTATAAAAGCTTTCAACCGACTTGAAATTGTCACCGTAAATGGATGCCAAGGGTACCTACTTCAATAAATTTTCATTTTGTAGCACGTTTTGTATATTTTGTAAGCTTTAGGGTGTTTTTCCTAATCCAAATTTTGAAATTTCCTTTTGTGCGCTCAGGTAGTTTCTATATTCACAACTGTTATCAGGAATTCACTCCTGATGCAATTGAATCCCATTCACTTTTAACTAATGAATCAAATCAGAACTGAGATTAACTTAATTATTTACAGCTGCACAGTAATATTTTAATATAACTTATCAATGCACAGCTGCTTATCGATATTAGAGAACGCCGAGTAGCAATAAATAGTAATCATTCCATAGAACTCTTCGTTTACGAAAAAAAAAAGAAAATCTAATCTAGATATACATTCCGCTATTTGATTATTCCACGCCTCTAGAAAACGAATTATTTTCCTTTCTTTTGCTTTCTGTGCAGGAAATACTGATTTGGCAAAACTGTTAATTCGAGCTTTTAACGAAAACCGATATTGTAGGGATCGCGGAATAAACAACAATTTTTTTTCTGCCATGCGTGGGTGAATTGGAACGTTGAGGGCTGTACAGTTGGTAATTTCCCGCAAAATTCTACAGAAAAGCAAGCCTGAAACTGAAATATTAATAATAATAATAATAAATTAATTATTTTAGAGCAGTGAACATCGACAGAAATCGTATGTGTTAGGTAACAGTAGCTTCTACTTGTAGCTTAGAATGGAAATATATTTTCCCAATTTAACAATTTGGTCAAATTAAAAGATTTACAATGAATGCTTGCGAAACCTGGGAAACTTGAGTTTTCCTTTTTATTTCGATCCCAATGGGAAATAATAGTACAACTAAATATTCATGCACTTATCTATATAAAGAAAACTTAAGGTTTATTAAAGCACTAGCCAGATCTTTATTCATTCTACAGTTCGAAAATTGGGGGATAGTGCACTAAAACTTTCTAATATTTAAAATTGATTTGCATGTTTTCGAAAGACAACTACATTTATTAATATTCTATCAAATCAAAATCAAAAAAGAAACAAGAGACAAGGTACTTGCACAACAAAAACTGTATTTTAGAGAATGAAATACCTGAATCAGTGGTTTCGGCAGGATTAACATAAATAGAATCCGAAAAATGATATTTATAACGATGTCTAATATATGTATTAGAGATTGATATAAATATCATCAATATATTGTCGTCTACGGACAGCAGCGTACTTTTCAAACTCAATTCAAACTTCTGTTTCATGTAATCACTTAATCTTGCGTCCGACTAGCTCTCATAGGGATCTATCTCAGTTACTGGGTTGCTCATAAATTATAGTTCCACACCTTCGTATTTCGCTTTCATTAAATCTGAATGCATCCCAAATAAAAGATTACCAGTTTCTTTAAACTCCAACGTTTAATAGTTTTGTAAAGTTACAATCAACCTAAACATATTCCATTCTAAACTTAACACTGTTGTAACTTAATTTTGAATTTACTTAGCAAGCCCGGATTCCTCTGAAAAATTCTTCACGTCCGCAGCTTTTACATTTTATTTTGCACACTAAACTATTTACTCATCCCCCTGACAACCCTCATGTCTGGCCAATCGAAATACTTCAACGATCTCATTCGATCTACGCCTACGTCCTTTTAAAAAATGAATGAACATTTTTGATCACATACTTCGATGTGCCAAACATTGTACTCCAAACCAACTAAAGTTAACACAAAGATAACGTAGAGAAGGAAAATACAAGCCTAACCAAAATATCATGACAATATATATATATATATATATATACAGGGTGTTTAAAAAATACGTTCGGATATTTTACCCTCTTAAGGATCTCATTAATACAAACAAAAAGGTCGTAATAAACATGGGTTCGAACATCAACCGTTTTCGAGATACACCAAACTATTTACGCAGAGTAGGAGTGAAGAATCGTATTTATCATTTATTGTAAGTGTCAATATCGCTATTCTTGTTGTTGGAATATGTATACCAACGCGGAACCGACAGCTATGCATTTCATGTATGGTAAGACCAATGGTAATTCTTATAAGGCACGCCGTTTGTATGCCGAAGCATTTTCGAGCCGGGCACTTCCGTGTGACAAATTTTTTACAAATGTACGTCAACGTTTATCCGAAGTTGGCACATTTAAATCAAGGAAACGGTGGTGGTTGTCGGCCTAGATCAGTTTCTATTCCTGAAGCGGCATTGACATTTTAAGGATTAAAGAAAAGCCAAGTACCAGTACTAGAAGACTTTCTGCCGAAACAAATATTAATGCATCCCTAATTTGGAGAATGTTACATGAGGAGCAATTGTACCCATACCATATTCAAAGGGTACAGACTCTTATTGTGTCTGATTATGCTGCACGTCTGGTGTTTTGCAAATGGGCACTGACAATTGTTGCGGAAAACGCAAACTTTGTTAGTGAAGTCTTATTTACTGACGAAGCTAGTTTCACAAAAAATGGCACTTTTAATTTCCACAACAGCCATGTTTGGTCAGATGAAAACCCTCATACTACTATTGAATCCAGTTATCAACAACGATTTTCAACTAATGTTTGGCTTGTTGGTTTTGGAGACCACATGGTGGACCTTTTTTTCTTCCGAACCGTTTGGCTGGCCAATTGCATCTTGACTTTTTGCGGAATGCCCTGCCAATATTGTTAGAAAATATACTCGTCATTCATAGGATGAATATGTGGTTGACGCACAATGGGGCTCCTGCGCATTTTTCAATCATGGTCAGAAATTTGCTAAACGAAAATTATAACGGCAGGAGGATAGGGCGAGGGGGTCCAGTTGTGTGTCCAAGAATGCGGCGTTGATTTTTACGGAGATGCGAAGGATGTGTACAAATGGAAGGTGGACATGTAGAACATCTACTTTAACTATTTGTAATTAAAATGTTTTATTTACATGGCTAGTTGTTTTAGCGGCTGGGGAACTTATTGAAATAACAAGCAATAATTAATTTTTTAAAATTACACCATACGTCGAAATTTTTGTTTTAAATAAATAAAGGTTTGATTTTTATTTTAACGGATGTAATACACACGGGTTTTGTAAACACAATGATGCGTGAAACATGGTGTTTACACTAATATCATTTTTGTTTGCTTAAACAGGATGCCAAAAATAAAATCTCTAACGTTTTATTGAATGGGCTGAAATACCCATGGGGATCAGTTACTTAAATATTGAATGACAAATAAAAGTCTTGTAAATTTTTGCAATTTCTGGGATCGAAAGTGTATTACGGGAATGAAACACCCTCGAGAGTGACTTTAGCATAATTCACCCAAACAGAGGACGCAAGCTGAAGTGTGAAAAAGTGTATCTTGTGGGTGAAACACCCGCTGGAGTTTTTCATTCGTTCATTCATTTACCTAAATATAGGGCGAATGCTGATGTTTATAGAAATGCACACAAATTGATGATGAAAAGATGAAAACACCCGCGAAGATGATTTTAACATAATTCAACTAAATGGAGCACGAAAGCTGAAGGTTATAGAATTTTTAAAAATTGGATGTGAATGAAACACTCTCGGGAGCGATTTTAACATCACTCAGCTAAATAGAGGACAGAAGTTAACGTTCATACTAATTTTTATACACTAAAGGTTTAAACGCATATCTTGTAGGTGATCTTAAAATCATTCACTATACAGTGTAAAGAAAGCTGAAATTAACCGTGGAAAAATGTATATTTTGGATGAAACAGACACTAGATTTGTTCACCATTCATTCACCTAAATAGAGGAGGAAAGCTGAAGTTTACAGAAATTTTTACAAACTAATGGTGGAAACGCGAAACCACCCACGAGTGGCTAAAAGGCCGAAGTTTATAGAAATGTCGAGCAAACACCCTCTGGAGTGATTTTAACATCATTCACCTAAACAGAGAACAAAAACTAAAGTTATAAAAAAAAATAGAATTTAAAAGTATGTCTTGTGGATGAAACACCCGCGAGGGTGATTTCATCATAATTCACCTAAATATAGGAAGAAAGCTGAAGTTTATAGAAATGTTTAAAAGTTAAAGTTGGAAAAGTGTATCCTGTCGATGATACACACTCTGGAGTGATTTTAACATCATTCGCTTAAACAGGGAACAAACACTAAAGTTTATAAAGAAAAATTAGAAATTAAAAGTGTGTGTTGAGGATGAAACACCTGCGGGTATTTCAACATAATTCACCTAATACAGGACAAAAGCTGAAGTTTGTAGAAATGTTTAAATATTTAACCTGGAAAAGTGTATACTGTCTATGAAACACGCTTGGGAGTGATTTTAACATCATTCACCTAAACAGAGGACAAACACTAAAGTTTATAAAAAAATGTAAAAATTAGCAGTGTGTCTTGTGGATGAAATACCCAAGGGGGTGATTTTAACATCATTCACCTAAATACAGAAGGAAAGCTGATGTGTATAGAAATGTTTACAAGTTTGTGGCGGAAAAGTGTAACTTGTGGATGAAACACTATCGGTGATGATTTCTGTATCATTTATTTAAAGAGATAAATTTATAGAAAGTTTTACATATTAGTGTTTGGTAAGTATATTTGTAGGTGGTGAAACATAATTTTCTATACTTGTTATAAGCGAAATATGTTTATATTCGCCATAGAGTTGACCGATATTCCGATAATTTATCTAAATCTGATTGTTATCATTGTTTGTCTCACCCATATGCCTACCCGTTGTTGGTATGCTGTTGAATGTCATGCATTGCAGAACTAAATGACACCCATTGTGGTAGGGCAGTGTTAATATATGGGTTGATTTTTTTAGCGGTCATTTAAAATATCAGTAATCGTAGATATTAGTGGCTCGTCTTGTGGAAAATTACTCCAGAATTAAGAAACTCACAGAAGACGCGTCTCACAATGAGAAGCAAACATATTGTAGACTACACATCCATCATTTCATTAAATTTAAACACCGTGCTGGACGTGATATTTATGGCACAATTTTTAGATTTTTGATTCAGTTTCGTATACATCACGTATATGATTAGTTATGAACATTAAACATAAACTGCACAAACGATAATGAGCTTTATGGCAATAAATTGTCAGACAGTCTCAGACATGTGCTGCGACAACCCAGAAAAACAGTGCTGTGGACCTTATATAAATGTATCAATTGTAGTTATAATCTGTGCAATTTTTAAGAAATATCATTTATAATTATAAAAATGTGTGGCAATTCCTTATTACTGCCAATTGATTATTTTCTTCCCATATATTTTACACATTCTGAAGCAACAATTTTAATTTTGACGTCAGTAGTTCAAGTAGTGACCAACCACAGTTTTGCAATTGCAATTTGGGATTCCATTGAAACAAGTGTACCTTACACAGGGTGTTGTAGTAGCTCTTGATTTTTGCGGAAAACGCCGATTACAGCGTGGGATTCATTCATGATTATGTGCTGCAACCCACCATACCGAATTCCACAATCCTGGCGGAAACCCATAACCCTCAACCATAGCATATAGACATTCGGTTAAATAAGAAAATACGAAGTTAGAAAACTAAACGGGAAAGTTGGGAAAGATACGTAAACGACTTACAACACGATGTACACGGACGCCAAGAGAAAGCATTTCGAGTACTGAAAGAACTAAATAGAACTGAAAAAGACAGATTCTATCACAAGCCCCTTAAAGAAGATCAGTGGATCAACTACTTCTCAAATCTATGGACTGCCCAAGAAGGTAACCAAAAACAAGAAGACATAGTTATAGCAAATATAAGTGAATATGTAGACCCTATAACCATGCAAGAGATGTGGAAAGAACTTGAGAAGTTAAGAAACAAGAGAACTCCAGGTTGCGACGGACGAAATATAGAACTGTGACGCTCTTTACTTTTACTCGGCTTAACGGAGTCAATTGCACGTCTGCTTATTACGTGCAATTGCGGAGATTGCCTCGGGCGCCAGATTTGTTACGAAGTTTACTCTTCCGGAACAGCTTCGTAGTCCTGGGATGGATAACGAAGACCTGGGTAACTGCAGTTGAAGACGTCGGTATCCAGGGGTCTGTTTTATTTATCTGCACTCTCGAGAAGCGGTCTAGAAACTCTATTTTACTACGTCGTGAAATAATTAAAGCAGGAATGGTTTAATACATGTATTGGATGAATTAAACAATACAGGGTTTCACATAAACAGGTATAATGCAATAACATTAACAATTGGACAGTAGCAAATACAGTAGCAAAACGGAAGCAAAACGGTAGCTAAATACGGTAGCAAATACGGTAGCAATACAGTAGCAAATACGGTAGCAATACGGTAGCAAATACGGTAGCAATACAGTAGCAAATACGGTAGCAAACGGTAGCAGATATGATAGCAATACGGTAGCAAATACGGTATCAAACGGTAGCAAATACGGTAGCAATACAGTCCCTCAACGGGAGTCAGTACGGTATGAGGTACGGTTTAACTATGACGGCCAGAGATAAAGGAGATCGTATATCTTGGCACAATTCGGGTACAAACCCCGGTAGTGAACGGTCAAGAATCACGCTGCTCTTTCTTTGGATAAAGGGATGTTGCATGGATGTAACATACCGCCTCAGGACACACGCAGCGACGGTACTTCTGAAGGAGGGTTACTTGCGTCAGGACACACGCAGCCGCAAGGGGAGAGAAGGAACAGAGACCACCGCCTCAGGGCACACGCAGCGACGATGCTTCTGAAGGAGGGGTTACTTGCGTCAGGACACACGCAGCCGCAAGGGGAGAGAAGGATGGAAGACAACAACTCAGGACACACGCAGCGAAGTTGCTTCCGGGGTTTCGGGTAAGTTAGAGAGAGAGAGAGAGAGGGGTACAAGGGTAGAAAGAGTACGGAGAATTAAAGTATGAACGGTAAAACAATAGTGCCAAGATAAAACAATTCCTCACCTCTGTATTGTTGGCCTGTGTAGGTCGTACCTTGGCTTCGGTCGCTGGTGCTGGATTAGTCTTCAGAAAGCAGGATCGGAAAACTGACTGTTTAATGCTCGAGGGGCTGTATTTATACCCGCCGGCTAACGGTGTTTACCAAATTTGGTTTAATTCACGCATATCCGCCAAGAGTGGGATACACCTCGGTGCCCCACCGCTTTTACGTCGAAGAAGCGATTATCAGATCTTCGAGCGCAAAATGCAATTCAAATAAATCAAATTTACAATTTACGGATATATAAATAAACGCTAAACGTTCAAATATAAACCTAACGGATAATTAAATATTTCCCTAATAACGGTATTAAAATAAAACGGTCTCAGATAATAATAACAAAATAAATTAGGCATTCTAAATGTTGCTACACGGAACATAATAAATAAATTACCTTATTCGGTTCTAAATATGAATTCAACGGTACATAAATGCATTTATATAAATCGGTAACACTCACAAAATTAAAGCAAATAAATATTAGCGGTGCTTGAAATCATTCCCCACAATGATATCTAACTAAAGCAGCCTCTGATAGGGATAACAAAAATGCAACATGCGGTGATACGGCAGATAATAAACAAATTACTTTAAGCGGCTATGAAATTAAATCAACGGTTAGTAATTACATTTACATGTATCGGTAAATATGCAAATAATACGGGGTGCATTCGGAAAATACATCGGTCGGTACACAGTATAATAACCCAAAATCGAACTAATAAACTTCTAAACGGTTAACGGCATGTAGACAAATTAAACAGAGACCTAAATATCAAAATAAACATAAAAATAGTAACGCTTCGTTACAGAACTCTTTAAATATGCCGCACCTGCATTACTTATACGCCTGTTAGACCTAATTAACATCTGCTGGAAATATTGACATTTTCCCGAAGACTGGAATGTAGCGATAGTTTCTCCTATATTCAAGAAAGGAGACGGATGCAACTGCGAGAACTATCGAGGCATAAGCCTTTTAAACACTGGCTACAAAGACTTCGCCATAATTATTCAACACAGAATTAACAACATTTCCGAAAATGTTCTTAACGATTACCAAAATGGATTTAGAAAAGGTAGATCATGTACGGACTGCATTTTTACAGTCACACAAATAATCGAGAAACGGAGAAAATACAATCTTCCAACGTCCATGGCATTCATAGGTTACACTAAAGCTTTTGACAAACTAAACAGAAGTAAACTGCTGCAAATAATGATCAAAAAAGGTTTCCCGCAACACTTAGTAAGAATAGTACAAAGTCTATATGTAAATACAAATATTATAATTGACAACGGAACTACAGACAAAAATAGAAGAACCGAAGTAAACCAAGGTGTAAGAAAAGTGTTTCCATTATCACCTACACTTTTCAATATATATAGAGGACATCGTACAAAAGTGGCAAGAAGAATTACCTAACCATTTTATAATAGATATTAAAACATCAGACACATTATTGTTTGCGGACGACCAGCTTATATATTATACTTGCAAAAACAGAAAATGATCTGCAACTGGCTGTGTATAAACTAAACAACATAGCAAAATAATATGGGCTACAGAATGATATCAACTTTAAAAACAATAGTATTGGCATTTAGAGGGATTGACCACTTACGAGCAAAAATAATAATTGATACTGCAACTATCCAGAAAGTTAATAAATTTACGTATTTAGGATACAATCTATCATACATAAGTGAAAACGATATGTTCAACAAATTAAATAGATTTCAATACCTGTGTGGAACAATATGAAGAACATTCAAAAACACAAGCAAAGAAACTCTCCTCAAATTTCACAAAGTATTGGCGGTTCCTTCGCTTTTATATGGCTGTGAAAACTGAACTCTCACAAAGTAACAAATGAAAAGAGTAGAAAGCGCAGAAATGACATTCTTGAGGCCAACTGCAGGGTATACACTAAGAGATCACAAGAGAAATGAAGAAATAAGGGAAGAACTTGACATATTCAACTTGAATGAAGGCATTAAACATTACAGACAAAGGTGGCTAGAACATCTACAGAGAATGGAAAACACATGATATCCCAAAATTCTTTACCACTACAGACCCGCCGTAAGAAGGAATGTGGGACGTCCAAAGAAGCGATGGCATGAACAAATCACATGAAGACGAAACAAACCTTAGAGGTTTAATCGTTGAAGTTGGTAATGATGATGAAGAAAAATTGTTCCACATCTCAATAACAACTAGGATGCACATACAAATTTAACTTATTTTCCGTTCTTTGAAGATCATTATATATCATTATCATTATAAATATATTATATGTTTACTAATTATCCAAATCCGTATCCCGACTTAAATTACAAATGCATATTATAGGCCAAAGTCGTAAAACTAGAAAAAACTAAATAAAAATCAATATGAGAATATGTTAAGGTTTATTGCCGCTTTTCGCTTCTTAGTCGCCACTTTTTACGGTTTTTCCAATCATTTGCTTGTTGATTTTTTGACCGCATTGCTATATCCATCTTCTCTTTCCATCGCCTACGCGGTCACCCCATCCACCGTTTTCCCAAGGAACCCATTTATATATTCTTTGAGGCCATCTTGTATCCTGCATACGTAGTAGGTGTCCGTACCAAAGTAACTGCTTTTTTTCCACATGTATATGTGTGTATTATAAACATACCTATATAAAAGATGTTGTATAGTATTCTGATAGTAAAGGGTATACCTTGTATTTCAGACAGTTGCCAGAGTCAATCAATCAAATACAGAAACTAGGTATAGGGAAGGTCAAATTACGCAAATTAGAAAGTATGAAGTTTCAAAAAATTTTACTTCCTGCTATTAATAAATCGACTGATGCTAACTTATAAATAAACAAACCATACACTTCGTTTACTTGTATTCCATTAGATAGCCGAAAGCTTTGCTTGATAAACGTTTTGAAGGTATGATATAATATAAGTTTCAAAATATAAACTATATTAGGTAAATATATTTCAAACACTACTTCGCCGTTTTTGTGTACAAAAGGAATTTTTTTACTTTAATAATTATTTGTAGAATATAATTAAAGAAAAATTAGAAAGAAATTCTCGATTCTAAAATTGCTGGACGACTATAAGAATTGGATAGTCGATTGGCTGTATACTTCAGAACTTATATTCGTCCTAAAAAAACAAATATTTGTAGACGAGTTACACTTTTTAAAAATGGAAATTATAAAAAATATGTATTGTATTTTCAACAATATATTGTCGCCAAGTGTTTGAATTTAAGACCTTATGTTTTCTTAATAGATAACCGATTACCACCGTGTAACCCACACCAACTATACGTAAAATGCAATGCCAAGCGATTTAGTAATTCAACTACTCAAAATACCTGCGGCGTAAGTTACGCGACTTCCATGTAAATTTACCCTTTGTTAATGAAAGTTTAATTCCGAATTCGCTCGCCATCAAAGAGTTTGAAATGTAAAATTAATCAAGTTTCAAAGTGCTCTCAATCAGCATCCACACATTTCTATAACGGTTTTCGACTTGCCTGGCATCTCCTTTAGTTTGTTAATTACTTTGAATTCATAATTATGTATTACAATTAAGCACCCACTGCTATTGCTATATTTCATTAAGAAAGTATTCAAATCTAAAATCGTACATACATACACGTCGAAGTATCTTAACTATTTACATGTTTTTTAGGAAATACATTGGTCACATGTTGTAGTAAGTGAGACGCTAAGATATTTCAACCCTTTAACTTCATCAATGTTGTAGGTTTCAACGTGACTGCAAATACGTTCTGCGATATAAACCTATAACGAAATTTTTATCATATTAGTTAGTATGGACCAAAGATCATAGTTCACAGTTCTTTGGGAGCTTGACCTTGCTATAACGCGTAATCTCTAAACGGATAATATAACCTAATGAACATCCAACCAAATCAGCCACATTGGCTGATCGATCGGGGAATCAATTTATATTGAGGTGACAGGATTTCATTTCCGGCCGCATCTATTTTGCGACGAAATCGAAACCCGGTTAGGAGTCTAATCAGGCTTCGTACTAAAAACACTAGAGCGTTGTCTTATTATAATAGAAAGGCAGGTGCTGAATTTTAATGTTAAAAAATAATAGTTTATACAAAGTGCCTCAATACCTTGTCCGTACGGCTTAATTCGCGTTGGATATAAATTTGTTAATAATCCCGCCTCTAAAATAGAATAACTGGCTAAATGGAAGAATTGTTTCAGTTCGGTCAATATCAATTGAGGGAGATGCAAAGAGTATGGAATGATGCAGGATTGTAAACCTATAGGAATTTAAGAATAAAAATACGGATTTGTAACTAATTTCTACGAACTGCTACATTTAGAGAGTCACCTCTTTCATGCCAACAGAAGTATAAAATTGAATCTAGAACGATTTAGATGATCACATGTGGTCAAGAGTGGAACGTTATGAATTTTAATATCTGCAAGTAAATACAAATACCGTAATTATATTTCTTCTCTCCTACCCATTTTACCTTGTCCTATTGTGTTTACCATTATATATATAACAATATACAATAAGGAATTACAATTTAACATACTTGGCGCTGACCAGCGGTAAAAGTATAAAAGCGAACTTAGACAACAAAGTTTCCAGCCAAAGGAGCGCGGCTGGTAAAATGAACGCCAAAAATAGACAACCCAACCAATATTCAAGATCTACATACTCATACATAGTTACTTTTAATATTCAGCACAGTGGATGAAATCCGACGTAAAGACAGGATAGGTATTGGTAGGCGATTGTAAAATTAACAGAACCTTAAAATGTTACTTTAACCAAGCGGCCAAGGGTGCCTGTACCTCAGCTTCAAGGTCTCATCCAATCTGGTCTGGGAATGCTACGAAGAACTCAATCACGTGGCAGGGATTAACAGGGCCCTACTAAAGTCCTGAACCTGCAATGGGAGCATCAAATATGCAATCCGTAGATATACCAGCGAATGGATTTGCAACCAACATAAAACTGTCTGGACAAGCAGATCAGGATTAATCCATAGCAAAGCATTTGTTAACAGACCTTGCACAAATAGAGCCACAGAACTACTTATGTTACGCAAAAGAGAAATTAGAAATTCGATGGAGACCCCACAAGCAGGCTCTGCTGTGAGGAACCAGAAACCTCAACGCATATTCTATGCAACTGTGTTGCTCTGGCGGCTAAAAGACAATGCATACACAATAAACACACCCCGTGAATGACATGTACGCTATGGTACATAAAAGGAAGATCACGGACTGGGTGTGAGCAATTATCAGAGTGAAAATAATATGCCTTATAAGACCTCTACAGACTGAAATGTCTCCGGAACCAAGGGTAGATGGACAGATTAAATAAGAAAACTTTGCACGCGTAGCAAAAAAATAATACGAAGCTGGACTGATAAGTAACGCCTCCAAAAGCGGCATGGTGTATTGCAGTAGGCATTTGTATATCGCCTCATTTGATAGTTACATGTCTTTGGTATAGAAGTGTCAAGTGGTTTTACGGTACCTATCTCTACTTGTTAATAATCACCCTTAGAAGGGAGTGTTCCACTATTCGGTTGAAGCAGTTTGTCATGGTTAATTTTTTACCCGCTGAACACTGCTCTCAGATCATAGTTCAGCGTCATATAATAGAGATGTATGAGGATGATGCTATTGATACCAGCAATGTAAGACATTGGGTTAGGTCTGCTAATAAAGTTCTATGGGTAAAATGGATATCTATGAAAAGGAGCGGCCTGGAAGACCGATTTTAGTATCAAATGATGAGAACATGACAATTGGATGCAATAATTCGCGAAAACAGACGAATAAATCAAATTATATCACTGCTCATTTCAGAATTTCTAAAAAAAGTACGGAACAAAATTCAGGCCCGATCGCAAGAGTATTCATCTGCATCGCTTCAGTGTCCCGCCACATTGTTGTGGAGAAACTTCGCAGACAAGCAAATTCTGAAATTTTAAATTATTCTACAATCACCCTACAGTCCGAACTTGGACCCTTGCAATTTTTTGTCTTCCTTAAGCTTAAGGAGTATCTTAAGGGTAACCGATACCAGACAGACGACGAAGTTAAACCTGCAGTGTGAGAGTGGATTAAACAGAAACCGAAAGAATTCTTCATCAACGAAATAAGAAACTGTGTTTTACGGTGGGAGAAATGTACTGGACCAACTGGTGATTATGCTGAAAATAATGCTGCAGTTCAAAGAATACACGCCCTTCTTAGGTACATCTTACATAGATCGTGAATTTATCTCAACTAGAAGTCATTTTGTTGAATTTCAGGGATTAATTATCAACCAAGGTTCATATTTTCTAACATCTGTCTATCTATACCTTACGAAATACCCGAAAATTTCTTTCAAAAGCGTCTGCGTAAAAGCGGCATCACCTATTTACATGATAAGGGTTGGTTCTTCTGAATCGGAATTCATGCATATTGTTAGTTTCCGCCGATTTCTGTACATAGATACTGATTGTAGTGCAAACAGCCCTGCTTCAATAATACATTTTGAGGACGATAGTTACCGAATTTTCGTTCAAACAGACTAACTGAAGTGTTTCAAATGCAAACTAACGGGCCACAATGTACTATACCACCAAAACGATCCTTGGCAGCTATGCGCAGCATCTAAAACTCTAAAACAACCCCTAATATGCAAATCGCAGCTAACCAAACTTCTCAAGTTTACCCAGGATCAGCGTTCAGACAAAGCATCCACAAGAAACTCTCCACAGAACGTATGAAGGGAATATACCAACTTTACCAGAGCACGGTTAAGAGAATAAAAACCCAACAAGTATATGAGCTTGCATTAGAATCCCATTGACTAGAGCCATTGAAGTAAAAAATTACAGAAAATCTAGATCAGTACAAATACACATTTAAGGAATTTAAAGGATTCATTAATAAATTTAAAACTTTCTGATGCGTCTGGAAACAGCACAGCAATATTCGCCTTATTGTTTCAATTAATAGAAAGATATTTACCTTCCACTCACATACCGAAAATTTAATAATCTGGCGTTTTACAAACACGATACAAGATTTAAATCAAACAGATGAACCACGTCTTAAGGTATTAATTTTTAAATAAATTACCCTGTATGACATATCTTCACGGACAGCTCGCGAGTGAATAGTGAAACGGATTATGCGTTTGTTAGTGATGAACACATCAGTTCATACAGACTTTGTGATAACACATCAAACTATACAGTTGAACTCTATGCAGTCCTAGAAGCACTCCACTACATTGACAATCGTCACTTCCATAGCTGCAGGAAAAATTATTTATATTGAAAGTCACTGCACAAATCAAATTTGCTAAACAATGCACCAAGTTCTTCCAGTAAAAACATAGAATTTATCTGGACCCCTTTACATGTCTATAGAAGACAATAAATGTGCGGATGAACATACGAAACAAGCAACAAAGACATCGACAATTTCTGACCATACAACGTTCCATCAAAGACTATAAAAAATCTTTAAAACGCCTTAAGTACTTACTTCAAATGAAAGTAGTACTGGCAATATCTTACAAATAACCGTTTGAAAATGATCAGAAAAGATATCCCTTGTTGGGAGATAGAAAACCGATTTACAAAAAAGGAAGACATATGTATTTAACGACTTCGGATCGACCATACACACCTTACATCAATCAACATAATATTATCGTAACAGTAAACCAGCTTCTAATAACGATGAAGCTCTACACCCCATTAAGGAGCTCCTACATCCCCCGGTTGTCACACCAGGTTGTTGCGTGCCAAATTCGGTGCAAGTGATGATGTTGTGCGTGCCACGCACTGTACTACAGCATTGTTACCCCTTGATGATTCGAACGCAGTTACCCAATAATTTAAAACAGGTAGGAAGGGGTATTGGGTATTTGAACTTCCCCACCCAAGTCGAGTGTTTTATTCTAATATAAACTAATGATATTTCTAAAATACACCAACGTCTGGAAAAACCTACTGAAATACAAGAGTATTTAGTTTCCTTAAAGAAACTAGTTAAATTACGTTAATTTCATGACAAGTATACAGGGTGTTTCGGAATTGCATGCCACTATTTTAGAGATGTGTTCTCCAGCACGAAATAAACAGACAAGTTCATACAAAAATATGGCTCAATTTAATTTATTATCGAGATATTGAAAGCTAAAGACAAATAGCTAAAAGTAAAAGTACTTAATCAAGTAGTCGTCAATTGCATATCGTTTATTTTTTTAATTTACACGACACATTTAATAGCTAAACAGGAATTTTTGAAATATTTAATATCCTTTTGTTTGTAATTAAACCCTATTAATGCCAAGCCCACCTTATTTTAAAACGTGGTAAACATAAATTAGAAGCATTGTTGGAAATTGCGTGCATTAAGGATATAAAGCAAAAACAATAATGAAAATGTATCATGACGTCAAGAAGTATTGCTTTTTTATCCGTTTATAGCTAGTTTGGGGAATTTAAACGGTTTAGCTCCATATTGCAGCTAATAAAAAGATCAGTAAAGGGTTTTACACGTACTTCGATAATATTGTATTAATCATCATCGTCTTCCTCATCTCTGCCGCGAATTAATCCTTGTAAACATTTCCGCCTCCATGATATATTTTATAATTGCCCTCTCCAAATTACTTCGGTCGTCTGACTATTCTGGTACGTTTCGGTTTGCAAGCGAAAATTATTTTGGGAATGCGATCATCTTGTATCCGGACAACATGTTGGGACCAATTTGTACGATATTCCTTCATTTGAAATTTTGTCAATTTCTTTGCAATCCATCAAAGTATATCCCGCCATCCATCTTAAGGATCTCATTTCACTCGTTTCCAATTATCTTAAGTGTTCCGCAGTTAAGGTTTCAAAAACAAACATTAGTGTCATCACTGCCATCGTTTTGTATAGCTTTATCGTAGTGTTTCCGTTGATCTTCTCTCCTAAGTACCTCTTAATTGTACCACACATTCATTGAATTTTCTTTCCAATGTCATTATTGTTTCTCTTAGAGTTATCACATCTTATGTATGCGATATATGAGGATATAGAAATACAACAAATGAAAGAATTTAAATATCTGGAAGTCACTGTACATTGAAAGGAAACAACAGCAGGAGAAGTAGATCATGGAATCAAAGAAGTTAGGATAATAATAGGCTGTCTTAATTCATTGTGGTGGGATGAAAACCTATTTAAAGACGTCAAGAAACGAATAGTTCAAGTAATGGTAGAATCGGTCATTTGTTACTAATGTGAAATATGGTTAGTAAATACAGAAAGGGGGCGCATATTAGAAGCGATAGAAGTAGACTGCCTCAGACGTAGCACCTGAATATCGAAGTTTCAGCGTATTCCAAAAGAGGAAAAAATCAGACAACAGGTGATTGCAGAGCGAATAATCATCGATAGAATTGGAAACCGAAGTTTATGCTACGTTGTACAATTAATAAAGATGCCCGAAGAGCAGTGGCCCAAGAGAATCTTCCAAAGGCAGAGGCAATTGCAACTGAGAAAATTAGAAAGATGGACTTCTACGATTATTTCGTTGTTGATGATTAATTTTACTCTTCGATGATTTGGACCTGAAAAAACTGAAGCTTTTATTATCGTGTTAGATATTTTAAAATTGTATTGCAATTTTTTATTTTTGGTATATTTTGTAAATTGTTCTCACTGGTAGCTATAATGAGCTGGCCAAACGAAACTGTTCATGTAGTGTGTCTTTCCATTTGGTTATTATCTTACTTAGATAATGATTGCATAATGCCGCAGGCAGTAGAGAGGCCTGTCAAACACATTGCTTTATTTTCGTTAATGCAGGGTGAGCTAGATATACCTAATGATTTAAATACGCTTATTTCACCATTTTCACTAGCGTAGTAATTGGAAGGTGTAGCGATGACAATAGTTTGTCGAAAATGCAAGGGAGTTCCATCAACGTCCTCTTTACAGTGCAAAAGTGACTGTTGGTTGCGGAGTAAGGCAATTTTAATCAAATAGGATCAAATTGTGTATTACACCGCTACGTGGAAATGCTGCGTAATTTTCTGGAGCCACAGTTTGAAAATTGACATGGGCATTGTGGAATTCTACAAAATGAGGCGACTTCCCAGCGTCTGATTTCACGAAATGACGACGTGCCTTGACATACACGACCTCCGGCTTGTAATTATTGGCTATGGGGCTGTCTTTAAAGTAAAATTTTTGGCACAAAACCGTAGAATACTGGTAACGTGAAAGAAAGTATATGGGATGAAATTTAACCAATTATTTCAGCACGATTGTCACAGCGCGCAATGGGAAATCCGGAAAGCGGATTGAAAATATGTGCGCGGAGCGAAGGAAGGCATCCAAGTGATATATCACTTTCCAGACATAAAAATGGAATTCAAATGTGAGTACAATAGTTTTAACCGGCTGTAACGGTATTTTCGCCTAGGTTGTCCGCAACCCATTTCGCACTGGGCTCAGCAGTGCATACTTGGAGTTTCCCTCACTCTTTTCCCAGCATTTTAAGTACTGCGCGTGTTTGATTTAGATAAACAGGATTTCCGGTCGGACATTCTTTGCGTCTGAGAAGCGAACGAGTGGTTGAATTAGATTTTTCTCGTTAAAGTGTGTGTCACTTTGAGTTCTTCTCGATTTTCTGAGATAATCTGAAGTTATAACGTGATCTTTAGTAGATTGTTCGATTACGTTATTGGCATTTTTGGCCGCTTTGATCAACGTTTCGTTTCTATCGTAATTTTTGTCGAATCAATCGTAGTTACCGATTGGCAACTTGGGGACGGCGAAATTTGTCTGAAAGATTTCTGCGCTTTCAATGGTTGTATCTGCTGCTTGCGGGAACTAGTATTCGAATTCAATCCAGCCGCCTGCAGTGGCAGTCGCCGGACGCGAGGCTGATCTAGAACGTTCCATTCCAGATTAACCAGGGAAGTGCACATTAATTTTAATTTCGACGATTTTGGAGTCAATGTAAATACTCTTTGTTTATGTGTATGAATTTCTTTATACTACGGGGTAGATAAAATTAAGTTGTAATTGCACAGTGTGTTTCGAAGTATTTTATTGGCATAATACATTGGTATTTTAGCTTGTACAGGTATTAGCGTACATAATCACGGGAATTTCACTTGATATACAGTGTAAGTCAACCGGAGCGGTAATATTGCGTTTTGTTCGGGTTTCACAGCGATCTTTGATTTCTTATCTACGCTGTAGATCTTGGAAGGCCTTTCATGACTAGAGTATAGGACGCGGCTTGAGGGCGCTTGTTTGGGAAGAGAAACGCAGTATTTTGACTTTAGCTCAAAGTCATGTATTATTGAGGCTATATTGAGTGATTGCGTGCTGGCAATTGTGTACCGATACGAAAACCCTTATAATTGAATGTTGTTAATTTGGGGTTTAAGCACTACACATTTATGTTTTTTTTTTGCTGATATTAAATATTGTTGCTGCAATTGGACTTATTATTTATTGTTTCCTATCATTGTATTCTGGAGTATCAAATTAAGTAAGTAATAAACTGTGGGTCCGACTAACCAATCGACATCTGCGTTAATGGTAGTGTATTTTATTATTAAGTCGGTGGCGCCCTTTCAGGTAATTAACGTAAAGTTAATTAATATATTTATTCGAGCAAAGCAGAGAACCGCCCATCTTCGATTGAGCTTCCGGGAGGCTATCATTAATCAATTATTTACCTACTTAGTGTGGAGAATTTCCCCTGGAAATCATTATCAGGCGTCACACGGCCTTAGTGGTCTAGTGGTTAGCGCACTTGCCTTTAAATCCAAGGGACGTAGGACCGAATTCGGCCGATATCGGGAAAAATCTGAAAGTGGGTCTTCTGACGAATAAGAAGTAAAACCGTAGGTTCCGTGCCACTTCGATGTATGACACGTTAAAAATCACTACTGGGTTTGAAACTACCCCAAAGAGGCCAAATTCATAGTTAGGGTGTACAATAAGCCAAGAGCTTCAATACATAGAGATGCTTGGAAATCTGCGTCCTAGATCTTTACCAATCAAAAACAACAACTAAACATAACAACCAAACATAGCAGTTCTACTTGTAAATAATTTTGTTTATGAAATACTGTGTTATTACCCCACATAACCAAAGTTAACCTTGCCTGTCCACAACGTGATCATTTCTTTATCTGGAAAGATGACCTACCCGGGGTAGCTTAACGGCATATTTTGTATATCCGCAGTGGTTACCAAAATTTCTAAATTGTTTAACTTTATCACAACCAAAGAGGTTGACTTCTGACTATCTTTCAAGTGCACCTTATAGCTGCATATCTTTAAAGCGAACTATAACGGTTAGTTTCCGGTTATATGCTCAATAACAGGTTTTAACCCTTAACTACTACCGACCAGTTTTGGTAGCGTAAATACTACGGACGGGTCATTCTGCCCCATTCTATTTTTCTTTATAAAAAAAAGATATTTTATAGTTTGATACATTTTATTGATAAAGTACAGTTCAATAACACTTACTCTATCAAATAAAACATATAACTAAAGTTGAATACAGTTTGGACATACTTTTATCGAACATTGGGCACATATCGGAATTTAACACGCATGGCATGATGTGTTGGTTTTGCGATCCATTTTTCCAGGACAAATGCCACATCTTTTCCTTTTTGATACATTTCCACGTTGTTGGGGTTCTGACGGACGTTCTAACACAACCCCAAAGATATCAGCTGTCAAATTACGTAATTTGCGAGGTATTTTGATGTTGCATATTCTAGCTCTCGCATGGGGTTCGCACAAGTCGTGACCAAGTTGTTTTAAAAAATCAAACCTTGGAATTTCTTTCCCTGCGGGGGAAAAGTTGTAGAGTACTCTACTGTTAACCCCCGAAACATTTAATATCATGTAGAATAACGCCATTGGCCATCTTCGAGTTCTCCGGGAGGTTGAATTGAGTTGAAGGTAAGCGTTAAATTCGTGTGGCACTTATTCTAATAAATCCACAGTCCGAAAGAAAGAAACAAATTTGAGAGTATTCAAGAATCTTCTAGAATGCTTATAGATTACTCATAGGTACTTACGTCTTCTGCTTTTCGAGTAGAAACAAATTTACTTTGAATTGAATAAGATAAGTAAAATAAGGGATTAGAAATACCATTACGGTTATTTAGTATTAGGGGTTAAACAACAACGTTTAACATCCATATTTGTTGTTATTGATACACTTAATAATAGCGTAATGTTTCTTAATAATTTGATTTACTTCCATGTATTACAATTTAATTTAATATATACATTTTGTTAAAACTTTATACAGAAGGCCAATTACTAAATATTTGTCTGTCAAAAAGTTCAGGGGGTGGACTGAAGCTTTCTTTAGGTCTTCTTGTTTCTTATAATTTGTATCAAATTTATATAAAACCAAGGAAATTAAATTAATAATTATAATTTGTCTTATAATACGCGGTCCGACAATTATATTATAAGACTGGGCGCGGTTGTGTACGGCTGCGTGTTGTCGATCAAAAATGACAAGTCACGTGGTCGTAGCTTGTTTAGTTTGGTTTGAGGAGTAGCTAGAAGCGGACTGTACATAGTGCCCGCGCCACATTCATGGCGAAAGAAAAAATCGAAAAGCACAATTTGAAGTTTCTATTGAAACTTAAGAAATCTCCGACAGAATATCTTCAACTGTTGAAAGAAGTTTACGACCCTACTTGTATGTCACATGCAATGGTTTTTATGTGGTGTAAGAGATTTTCCGGCAGTCGGAAAGCAGTCGAAGACGATGAACGCGAAGGGCACCCCAGCACATCAAAAACTGACGAAAACGTTGAAAAGATCAATGAAATCATCAGAAAGGATCGACGTGTAAGTGTGATAATGCCTCCAGAAGCGATAAATATTAACAGAGAGACAGTTCGAGAAATTCTACAAAACGAATTGAACACACAAAAAGTCTGTGCGAAAATAGTCCCCAGAAACTTAACCCAAGACAAAACGACGCGCGTAAAGAAAATTGCACAGACATCCTTGAATGGTTGAATGAGGATCCGGATTTACTGGAAAGAGTAATCACCTACGACGAAAAATGGATTTTCTAGCATGATCCAGAGACTAAGAGCCAATTCATGCACTGGAAGTCTCATTTGTCACCAAAAATCAAGAAAGCAAGAATAAGCAAATCAAAATTGAAGGTGATGCTAAATCGGGTTTCTCGATATCAAGGGTGTTATCCTCATCGAATGGGTACCAAGCAGTTAACCGGGCTTACTACTAGGAGGTCCTACAGAAGCTGAGGGAACGTGTAAGAAAGAAAGTCTCGATTTGTGGAAAAACAACGCCTACACCAAGACAATGCGCCGGCCCATAACGCTGTGAAGCGAATAAAAGCATCCCTCTACTTAACCACCCACCATATTCGCCGGATATAGCCCCCTGCGACTTTTACCAGTTCCCGAAACTGAAAGAATCGTTGACAGGAACACACTTTAGAGAGACTTTAGAACAGGTAACCCTACTTCGAAGCCTTAAACCACAAGACTTCCAAAATTGTTTCCAGCATTGGCGAAAACGCATGTAACGCTATATATTTCGGAAAGGGGAGTACTTTGAAGAGGAACGTTGTTAAATTGTATTATTTTTAAAATAAAGTAAATCTTTTACACCAGTCTTATAATATAATTGTTGGACCTAGTAAATAGCAATTGTATACACTTAAAGATTATTTTTTTGACATAATGAGCCTTTAATTTTTTGTTATGTTTCTCAGTTCACTATTTTAATGTAAATCTGGATATCAGTTGATCCTTCTTTCAAAGATAACCTAAGAAAACCTTGTTGGAATGGTATAATGGTTAACCACAGAGCATGTATGTTGGGGAGGTGCTTAGCTATTAAACATCTTTTATGGTTAACCAAAAGAAGACTCTGAAGGTTAGCTCTTGGACATCTTTTATCGTTAACCTTTTAGCGATTTAGGGTTGGTCGATGGTTAAATAATTTGTGACATAGTTAACCTACAGGTTAACTTTAGTTCACTAATGGTGACTAGTGCTGTCAAATCCGTTACATTTTAAAATCCGGATTTCGGATTTTAAATTATCCGGTATCCGAATAATCCGGAATCCGCCGGATGTTTACTATCCGGATAAAATCCGTGTTGCAAATCCGTTATCCGACAAATTCACTATCCGGTTTCATCCGGAGAATCCGCTATCCGGATTTATCCGAAGAATCCGATATCCGGATATATCCGAAAAATCCGATATCCGGATTTACCCTAAATAATCCGCTATCCGGATTTTTTTTTAATCTAGACCAAAAATATTGACGTAATAACTATTGGTTTAATTAAATCTAATTTAAAAGACTTGTAAGCAATTAAAGCACTTATCGCCACAAATTCAAATGTTGAGTGTAGTCTTTTTAGTAGGATAACGTTATAAGACTGAATTGGATGATACACAATTCAAGTAGCTAATTTAAGCATTTTTTGGTAATCAGCAAACCATATTTAAATAAATACATAAACTTTAAAAATTTAAATAAAATTTAATCTTTAAAAAGTAATAGCTCTAATCGACATGCAAAATTCAAATTCATGCCATCATATAATCTGACTATCTGAGTATTGTAAAACTGCATTTTAAAGATTCGAATTTTAAAATACGAATTCGCGGAGTTAAGATTTCCTTAAAAAGTATAAAATAAAATATTCTTCGGATATTGAAAATCCGATATCTGCATAGAAACAATGTTCGAAATCTGAATTCTTATAGATTATCCGAAATCCGGATCGACATAAGAAATCCTAATTCCAAATTGATTTTAAAAATCCGAAATCCGGATCTCTGTAAGAAATCCGAGATCCGGATCTCTGTGACAAATCCGAATCTCTGTGAGAAATCCGAAATCCGGATCTAAACCTAAAATCCCAAATCCGGATAAATCCGAATACCGGATTTTTAGCTTTCACAAAATTAGGATCTTCGCATAAAAACAATTCGGATATCCGAAAATCCGAATCCGGTTGCCAGCTCTAATGGTGACCTTGGTGTTTTTAAGAGGTTAAATTTTAGTTATCCCTTGAGTAAATTTGGTTATATGAGACGTTTACCAAATTGTTAGGTCTTCCTGGATCACCCTTTATAGTGCTTTTGGTTACACCATTGTCGATTTTAAATTTAGTTTCTAACTATAGACTTTGTATTTGTATCAGACGTTAAACATTAACTTCCATAATTAATTTTAATCTATTCTGTCGAAAGCTTTTTCGTAATCAGTAGAAGCTATAAATATCGATAAGTTATACTTTGCTTTTTAATAAGTTGTGTAACACTAAAATCGCTTGTCGCCTATGCAAATCATATTCTAAAACATTCACATATTTGTTCTGCGCTATTCGATTAATTCTTTTCGTTCTATTTATATAGAGAATAAATACTAATGAAGAAACTTTAATGATAGTTTGTGGTTGAATCTAACTGTTCCGCAGTTCTACAACTTTCCTAGCTATAAGATCCTGTAATTGTATTATATTGCAATTAACACCGTTCTCAACTTCAAATTGTGTTTGGTATATGAGGGTAGCCGCTACTAATTGAGTTTAATCCGTTAAAACGCAGCTACACAAACTTCTTATGACAAAATGCTTTTAGATATCCTAAGTGCATGCTAATAAAAATCCCCCGAAGATGACTCTCAGTCCCTCATTCGAACTTCCTATTTACATTCACTTAAAAATAAATTTCTGTCGATGTACATTAATGGCTTGTATATCGCATCTTGTATTTAATTTCAAGCAAAGAGCAGGGTTGCGAAATGATCATCTTCATGTACCACCAAGCAATGTTTTTTATGCCTGTAAGCATTCATCAGATGTCTTTTCCATAAACTCTTTTAGAAGAGCTTTTTTACAGAGTTTCAGGGTTCCTAATAGCTTGACGTTAGATCTGCGACACTCGCGTCTTTATTTCCGTTTTCATACGCTTGAGCTGAAACTAATTATCTCAAGTATGCAAAATACGGCTACCAAAGAAACTCGCGGAATGCCTCTGAAGCGCCGTTGAATATTTCTAGGTTTCCATAAAATTAGAATTTTAAACTTAGAGAAACCGTTCTGAGAGAATCAAGTAAATATAAACAAACCCGCGTTAGAAACACATTATTCCTTGATTTTATTATGAAATTCAATCAATTACTAATTGTCGACAATGTATTTTACTTAAAGGAAATATTTGGATAATATATGCAATAATAAAGCGTTTGTTTAACTTAGCTACATCTGCTCCTTTGATGCTAGCTATTGTAGGTATAAAAAACATTGATGTCATAATTGACCACTTCAATAAAAATTTTATAAATATTTATTAATGCTTATATATTTGCTAAATAGTTATATACAGCACTAACCAGGGCGTTCTGTAATGCGCTATTTTAAATACACTAGAATTATTCTTAGCATGTGTACAACATTAATCTCTTGTTTGCCTTCGTATGTCTGCTTTGTAACACTTATATTTTGTAGTATAAAAACAACAAACTTACAATATTTACCAATTGCATGAAGTAATCGTCTCGTAATAGGCTTCCCGAAAATAAAACATATTTAACCCACAAAGAGTTGTGGAATAATAATATTCTATCAAGGTACAAGGAATTTCTCACAGGAAGCATATATTCTGGATTTACATATCAATCAAACGAGCAAAGCTCCATGTCTTATGTAAAGCTTCAGTTGTGACTTCGGTGTTCAGTCAGGGTAACCTAAACACTCAGTAAATTAAAGTTCTAAAAAATGTGTTCGATTAACTCGGTTTCAGAAAACTTTGTTCGAAAGATTTTACCCGATTATCCTGCAGTTACACGTATTTACATAGTTAATAACCGCCATTTCCGCACAGATTATTTAATGTTTAATAAAATCATTATACTTAGCGAGAAGTTAAATGCAATATTAAAATTATGGATTGTAATGTTATTAAATTAACCCTAAAGGTTCACGGTAGGGTTCATTACAAGAATGACATTATTATGCAATTTTAAGTAGAGAACCATATTCAAAAATACGCCATTTTAAATCTTATATGGTTTTATGAACTTTGCAGAAAATGCGTCATAACTAATATCTCAAGATCTTCTAAACTAATACAAATTTGGACAAGCAGCTGGTAAATAAAGACAAAATAAGATAATATTATATTTTAATAGATGTCAACTAATAAATTGCGGCATGGATTAACGAATCAAAACAAAAATAAAAGACAATATAAAACAGGAATGTATCATACAGGGTGTTGCAGTTGTAATCTTGAATACTTTGGGGAAATACTCTTCTGGTCATTCTGATTTGGAAAAATTGAATATATATGCATACAGTCCTCAAAAACACTAACACGAACTTCCTATAGTGCTTAGTTTCCTCATACGAGACACTTAAAGAATAGTATACTTGGCAACGTTGACGATGTCTTTGCATTTATGGAGAATTTAATTAGTAGGCCGACATTACATGAAGCATTTTGACAAATGTCGAAAAGCAAATTTTCTACTTTTCATCACAATACCATGGCCTTGCACTGTTGTCAAATGTAGTATTTACGAAATTTATCATTTTTAACAGTACTTCCAGAAGAGCAACTAGAGCGTCAACTCAATATTAATCTTTA
>JABXWE010014252.1:0-19520 GCA_014611495.1 Limonius californicus
CCGGTACCTTGAACCAGTCGGTGACAGTTTGGTGGAAGTCGCCATTGGTCTGCATGTATTTTCCGCCCAAAAGTTCTTTTAATTTTAAGAAGAGATACTTGTCAGGCAGCACCGGATCCGTATTGTACGGAGAGTTTCCTAATACCTCCCATCGAAACTTTTGCAACTGTTGTGCCGTGTTGTGAAAACGCGCGTTATCGTGAAACAAGAACGCCAACGGTTCTCTATAGCGCGCCGTAATGTTTTTTAAGGTTTCTCAGTAACCTTCTGCGTTGATGGTTTCCCCTCGAGACAAATAATCAATCAAAAGAATACCTTTGCGGTTCAGAAGGTGCCTGTTTGAACTGTTTGGGTTTGGTCGGAGAATGAGTGGTACTATTCAAGAGTCTGTCGTTTAGTTTCAGGTATATAGTGAGACATCCCTGTCTCATCTTCTATCACTACGCGATTCAAGAATTCGCTCCCTTCTGTAGAGTAACGATCAAGAAATGCCCGAGGAACAACCATCCTCTTCTGTTTGTGTTCTGATTCAACATTCTTGGGACCCACCTGGCACAAATCTTCTAATGCAACTGTTCACTCACAATTTGGTAAACAACAGAACAAGAAACAACATGGAAGCTCATCAACCGTACATCTCCTGTTTTGTCGAATGCGTGCTTCCACAACAATTTAATTCTGGGTGAGATATGAACACCAGATCTTGCTTCATCATGCACGTTTGTTCTACCTTCGTTGAATATCCGACACAATTTGTGCACATTTGCCCTGTTCACCATCTTCTCTATACACTTCAACTAACTGTCGATGAATATCAGCTGAGCGAATGTTTTCTGCATTTAAAATACGAATCACCGATCGCCTCTGAGCGAATGTTTTCTGCATGTAAAATACGAATCACCGATCGCCTCTCGCAATCGGCAAAATTGACTATCGACAAGGTTAATGAAATGATAATGAAAAATAACGCCTGAGGCACTCAAGAGCTCGATGGTAACTGATAGCATCACAGAGAAGTTGAGACACATTCCTGACAGGTTGCATTTCAAAGCGTCGACTTGCTATATTAATTTATCCAAACGATTCTTACTTTAAAAATGACCCTCGTAAAACATAATTTTAATCAGACAACAACGCATGTTGTCGCATGTTCATGAAAAAATCAAAATTACAGCAATTTTAATTTTGTCCTGGTTTCTATTAAAAGCAACAATAAAACCAAACAATGCACGGGCAATAAATGAAAGAGATGACTGCGGTAAAAAACATGTATGTACCTGGGGGAATAATGTCTTGAAAACCGTATGTCATTTAAAGCACCTGAGAACATTGGTGACGTGGTTCCCTATTTCTCATAAGCCCATTAACTCAGCAAACTGAAAATTTCTAACATGGTATTTTTAGGAAGTTTAGACATTTGGCGAAGTAGAAAAATGAGGATTGAAAAGTTGTTACTACTACAGTTTTTGAAAAATGATGAACAAGGTCTTTGGAAAACACCTGAACACGTTTAGCTAAAGTAAGAGTATAAGTTATTAATGGTCCCTTACAGACCGCCTTGATCCATTAATGAACTCGTTGAATTGTTGTTATTCCTTATAATTCCGTATTTGTGCAAAACACTCATAAAACAAATATCCTTTGTCAAAAAAAGACAATTTGTTTACAAATTATGAACACTGTTGTTACATGCCTTCATAACAGCTCGATAACAGATATTCAACAAAAGCCTTTTATTATCCAAATTTTAGTAAGTAGGCATTCCACGTGTGAATTTTAAATCGGTAGGTCACAAAAACTTAAATAACAAACTCATTTTGTTTGTTACTGTATTTCTAAAACATTTCATAAATTGAAATCAAGGTAAGCATAACTTATTGTTGCTCTTTTTTCCTTAGAACAGATAGATATCGCCAATTTCAATGTTATACAATATATTTCATACGAATAATGTACATGTACTGAAAAAGTAATCCAAGTATCCCAAGAAAATGTATGCAAAGTTATTTCACCGTGAGGAGCATAAACTATATAGATTCCAAATTATAAATTATTTGTAGCCAACGTTATTGTTACATCTACTAATGGTAGAATGCTTTTCAACAATAATTAACTAACTTTTTAATTATTGCAGATCTGTTATACTAACAGTTGATCAGTAACGTCACAGAAAACCAAAACGTTGCAATAATTAGAAAGTTTAATGTATAGCTTGAGAGATGGCACTATTTCAATTCTTGATTTTTTGTGTATTGATAATAATATACCACTACAACAAGTCAAGTCATTACAAACGTGGTAAACAATTTTTTTAGATCTGTTAATGTTACAATTGAAAGACACTACGTTTAAAATAAAATCTCAGTGTGGTACTTAACTATGAAAAATATTTTTACTCATGTTTGTTTTTTTGTAAGATAACATTTGCGTACAGATACCTATTAAACTACATATATTATATTAAGTTTTTGAATTTTGCAACTAAGACTCCCATAAATTGCCCGATTTTTAATATCGAATAAATTAATCGTTGAAACGAATCTATTAATCTTATCCACAATCAAGCGGTATGTAATTAATTAGCTATTCTGTATTATTCCTACTATATAATAAATATCTGCCTTCTGCTTTTACTAAAATGTGGATCTAAAGCTAATCACCAATGAGAAATCGCAATTATTAAAGCGGCAGGTTTGATGTTTGAATATTGCGTGTGGTATCGCTAGTTTCGTAATGATACTCTGACGAATAATAAATAAAAGATACAATCTTAAAAATATTAGCCAGACATAATGGTACATCCCACATTCGTCGAAGTTATTGAAATAGACTGCGTTTAGTATAATTTAGATGGAAAACCTGAATTTCAGCAATAATATAGATATCCTCTTAGCTGTACACTAAATTAGCCTCTAAGGTAGTGGTTCTTAACATATTAAAGTCACGAAACACCTTCGACTCTAAGAAAAATTTGCGGAACACCAACATCTGTAAGGCCATAAAACTAACAAATAATATAAATAAATATACTTTTTATGAAAAAAATATAGATTACAGAATACATAACAGTAATAAAAGAAAACATTAATTTAAATAAAATATTACATTTGTAAAAACTGCAACTAAAATAATCATTTAAAAAATAGAACTCTTAAATCAATTTCTCGTTGGCTTATGCAGAATGCAGCAATATCAGGTCTAATATGTGATATAGCTACCCTCATTTCTTTGCGCATATTTACTAATCTTCCCCATTTTTTTAGTTTTTATATCGGTTCACATTGAGAAACTGAGCTCATACAAATATTATGTTGAGAACTGTAGCAAAACTTCAGTGCCCTTGTGGGGAGAGCTGAGTATTCGGCTTGGATAGATCTCAAAAATTCCTCAAGATTTATTTCAGAGAATTTCATTTTTAGAGTACGATCCGTTGACATGGCAATCAATTCTTCTTCTTTTAAGGAAAAGTCGCAACTCCATGTTATAACTGTCATAATTATTTAAGGAAGAGAAGTAATTTGCAATCTTTTCTTCCAATAATTTAAGTAGCTGGAACTTTCGTCTACACATAGCTAAAACGGCATCCTGTCAGAATTTGCGTGGTAGGCTGTGCATGCGAATGAACAAGTTAGTGCAGCTGTCACATGTGACACAAGTCAAATATGGAGCAGAGAACGAACATTAAGTTTTGTTTCAAATTGGGGAAAACGGCCACGGAGACATTCGAGATGTCGAAAACTGTATACGGCGATGAGGCCATATCCCGTACTCGCGTTTTCGAGTGGTTTGCTAGATTTCGTGAAGGCCGGCAGGACCTTTACGATGATCAGAAGCCGGGTCGTCCGATCACAACGAGAAACCCCGTAACGATCGAAAAAGTCCGACAACTTGTGGCGGCTGATCGACGACTGACACTGAGAATGATGGAGCAGGAGGTGAGTATTAGCCGTGAAACCATTAGAACCATTTTGGAAAAGAATTTGGAGAAAAGGAAGGTCTGTGCCAAATTTGTCCCGCACAATTTGACCGCTGAGCAAAAAGCGCATCGAGTGGACACCTCCGGCAACTTCATTACAACAGCCAACAGTGACCCAAATTTTCTGGATTCAATTGTTACTGGTAACGAGTCGTGGTGCTTCCAATACGATCCAAAAAGCGATAGACAAAGCTTGGAATGGCGATCTAAGACGTCTCCCAGGCCAAAGAAATTCCGTCTCTAAAAATCGAAAGTGCCATCCTGATCACTTTCTTCGATAGTCAAGGCATCATTCACAAAGAATATGTGCCACAGGGTGTCACCGTCACCGTCACCGTGTTTCATGACGCGTTTACTAAAACGCATTCGACGTGTGCGACCGCATTTGGCAGCCTCCGGCAAGTGGCACCTTCTACACGACAATGCCCCTGTGCATTCTGCCTTGATTGTGAAGACGTTTTTGGCGACAAGAAATGTCCCAGTCTTAGAACATCCTCCCTATTCGCCGGATCCGTCACCAGCGGACGTCATGCTGTTTCCTCGGCTGAAATTGACCCTCAGGGGTAGGCGCTTTGACGACGTGGAAGACATTCAACGGAATGTTACCGTCGAACTAAACGCACTTCCTCGCGGCAACTTTAAGCAGGCTTTCCGCGACTTGTATCGTCGATGTCAACGGTGCGTAGAAGTCGAGGGAGATTACTTCGAAGGACGCTAGAGGTATTTTCACCTATGGCTACCTCACATGCTTTGTATTTGATCAATCCCGTTATATATTTGTCCGACCTCGTATACTCAAAAACCTGTATATTGCCTGTGGCAACCTATGGTTTGGAGACAATGACATTAACACAGAAGGGTGCCGAAAAATTAGGAGTTTGTCAAAGAGCAATGGCAGGCCTGAGACTGTTATTTAGCAGTTCTGAGTATGTGACGCTAGTAACAGTAAGCCCATTAGGCATGTAGTCCTCCAAAAATACCTCTCATTCATCCCAAAAAATCCTGCTAAGAACTGTTTGCGAAATTTGTTGGGTTTTGGCGCAGAGCTGTTATACCGTTCTTTACTGGCTCTCTTGGTTTCGGGTTGATGATAGTGCACCCAGTCACAATTCTTGCTAGAAAGGCATCTTCTTCTGCCTCATATCGTCGCAAAAGTTCTTCACAAGCATCAACACGTCGTTGTTCCAATTCTTGAGTCAATTACTTTGGCACCCACTTTGCTGACATTTTATGAAACTTGACGTCATGCATAATGTGATGTATAGAACAATGGCTCATCATCCAAACTGCAGCGATTTCATCAAGGATAAGCCGACGACTTTCTTTGGTTTGCTTGATCAGGTCGGGGAGAATCAATTACGGGAATCACCCCGTTTCTGAACATGAATTTCCACATTGTAGCTTCATTCTACGTTGGATATCAATGGGTTTGGCCCATTTGCTGTGCAAGAAACGAATAACAGAACGTTGCTCCTCTAACTGGTACTGTAGTAGAGTTGCCATTTTTAAATTGTCGCTGTGTCAGCACTGGCAAGTGTTACTATGATGTGATGTGATTAGCTAAGCCTTCTAGATCTCAAAAATAAAAACATTTCTGCCAACTTGTAAGGCAAAGTTCCGTCCGGTACGTTTTTTAGGACATTTTTAGGTTTTCATTTGATTCTGCTTCGCATTAAAAGGTGCAAAATAGAATTTGGAACTAGAAGCAAAAGGTAGATTTGCGATGCCACAGGGTTCCCTTATGTAAACTGATAATTTCTTTAATCCCAAACCGTGGTTTTTGAAAATCTTGGAGCCTGTTGACTCCAACACCGATTGAAATAAACGGAAAGCATTTTAATTTCAATAAATACTATAGTTTTTCGGCAAGGCAAGGACCTGCCAAATTATTTATTAATTATGGCTGAGACCTTTTAGAAATTTTAAAAATAATGAGTGTTTTAGGTAAGAACTAGCAGTTTGAAACAATTCGTAATATATAATTGAACTCATTTTATTTTAAAAGTACATTTGGCTACTTATTGCAATACAATGCCCTAATCAAATAGTTATTTTGACAAAATGTGAAGATTTTTTCACTCAGTATCATTATGATAATTTGTAATGGTTCGTATTTCAACTACAAGAATATAAGTAGATTCCTAATGACGATTTGGTAATAATAAAGCGTTAGAAATATCTGTCGTGGAATTAGTAACAAATTGACAACACCGCATTTATTCCAGACGCAGGCGGATGCGACAGTGTGGCCTCCAATATATAACAACGCGCATTGAGAGATTCTCTCTTAAATGTAAAAAGTCGGTTCAGAACAAAATGTTTATATCAAATAGATAAATAATATACCTAGTTTTATTCTCGGAGTGCTCTATTTTTTACCAGAAGTAATGATATTCTCTCCTATGCCTTTGTTGGGGTTTTTAAAGTACCTACGGCTTAACGTGGGCTCCGAACTGCGGGAAGTGTATACACTTCTATTCCAGAAAATATTTATTAGGCAGAATATCTTGGGTTAAAAATCCGATGTTCTGGTACTGGGAATTGAACCCCAGATATTCAGCGTAGAAAGTATAATTTGAAATATAAGAGCAAACTATCGTATACCTCAGAGAGAATTACAATTTTTAGGAAGATAACTATATGTATATCGCTCGGAAGGGAATATACTAAATGGAAGAGAGAAGTATTATCGTTATGTAGTATATATATATAAGCAGAAAACTAATTTTGACCCATTTCTTCCATTATTGTCTATCTTGTAGCTTGTTACCAAGTTATGAATTTCTGCGTATTTAGCTCGTCCTCACCATTTCTTCATTCGATCTTCCCGTTCGTTTAGTTGCTCACTTTACGTCTCCATTAGTGTTTCTATTGTTCAATTTTTTTCTTACATATCTCAGCGACTTCATTCTTTGCGCTTCTATCTTCGTAGTTCATTGTTGATATTTATTCTGATATGTTACCAATATTTGTATTGCATTTTAATTGAAATTGTGTGCAATCTATAATTTGAATTAAGCTATTCCTGCAGTGTCATTGTATTTGTGTGAATTCTAATCATAAACCTAGCTATTTAGAAGACACAATAAAAACCAGCCGAATCATGTAAACATATTATTTTTTCTCTAATTCCTAATTACTGTTAATTGTTGCTTGTAACAGTAAATTACTTCGAAACAATAAGACAGTTATCGGGCAGGAAGAGGCCCGTTCTTGCGCATCCTGTGAACGGATCTTACACTACATTAAAAAAAATTTAAACGTTACCTACATCTACTTCGGTATTATTTTAAAAGTATGCATCCTGCTCCCAGTTTAATTGAATTTTCTGCATAATTGATCCGCTTCGTTAAGATGTATTTTACGGCGTTATCCTACGAGGTGCACTACCGTATTTCCCCTTAGTTACCTATAAACAAAGAAATACAATAGGCTTTAATTGCAGGTAACGGTTTACGAATGATATGCCAGTAAAATTACTTAATATTAAATCTCTCAGAACTTCTTAGAAGAACATGTGTTCGAACAAAACTGGTGATATATTAAAATGAGTGTGTTAGGTGTACGTTGGTGTTACCTTAGCGTGTTGAACCAGGGCGACAAAGAATTTTATTTTAATAGATAATATAAATGCTGCTTTATATATAAGCAGGAAGTTTGTTTGCGTGGGGTTTGCAAAGAAAACAATAATTAATACACGAATTGCCAAGGAAATGGTATCGCATGGTCGGATCATTATTCTCGACATTTTCTTTCTTCGTTTTAAGCCACCATAAATTATACGTGTGGTAGCATTTACATGACCTCGTTTACTCCTGTAGCAAAATAGCACACAAAAACGTTTATTTATGTATATATTTATTGGCAGAAAATACTTCATTGTTATTATACAGAATGTTTTATTATTTAAGAAGTACGGAACAACTGGATCTAAAAAACTTGATTGTCACATATAAAATCCGCGGGTCTTTGAATAGGCCGTATGATTTATGGTATGAGGTAATATTTTCACAAAAGAGTGAAGGGTTTAAGGCTGGTAATTAAACCTTAACCAATTAAACTATTAAGTTTATCAGATTTGGTTTACAACTACAGGCAATCAAACAGTAATAATACCTATACCTACATCTAGGTGACGTCATGAGTTGTAGGAAGTTTAATAATTTTTTTTCCAAAGCAAGGTTGTGGAAAACAGTGAATATGTTCGATTAATATTAAATTAGGCTATGCTAATTAGTGTTGGCTGATAATTGACAAATTATAAGGTCCAATTTAGGTGTTACAGCTAGCTAAAATGTATTTCACAGAAAACTCTACATTTTTATGATTGAGCCTTCTTTCTAGAATTTTCTTTAGCTGATGAGTTTCATTAGAAGTTTTAATATGGCTTTCCTTTAAGCTTTCTTGTACTGCGCGATCAGAGATGCTGTAAATTGATTTAGAAGCACAGGTAGTGGAACAAATTAATCTGGAAGTGATACAAACAATTTATAGCGAAGGAACTGTTGAACATGTAAGACAGTGCATGGACAACGAACCAACTATGTCTTTTCAGGAAGAGGTTTAATCCTATGGAACTTATTGCGCAATAGTGAAGAAGGATTTGAATTTATACCAGACCAATATTTTGAATCTTCTTTTTAACTAGATACATGGCATTGAACTATAAGTCGGTCATAGCGCACATAACTGAACAAATGTTAATGAATGTTCATGAATTAGAAAACTATGAAAAATACAGTGATGAAGAGATCTAAGTGATTCTCTACATGTAACCTTTAATTCGGGTAAACTGTGAAAGAATCTAAATGAAAAATATGTATTTTCTGTCAGTGGTGAAACATGTATAAGCGGCATAGCTTTCTTCACCAATTCCATCACCAACTACTAGTATACAATTTCTTTTGGTGGTGAACAGAGCTAAACCGCAAAGCAGTTGTTTATGATTACGTTCAACGACCATCCCTCATGATGCGGCTGCACTATATGGTAAATTATACAGCACTCTGTCAGTTGCCAGTTGCGAATTTAAAGCATTGTGTGAGTTTGCTTATCAATAATTGTGAGTTTGTTGTTTATCAATAATTATTATTGTTGAAGGTGCCTAAACCCTAGTGTTGCTTTTATGATAAAGACAGTGTATAGTTTTATTATAGTGAAAATTAGTGTTGAGTTTTAACATGGCAAAAAATTATTCACGTGGCAAATCGCTGGTTTACTATGTTTAAACGATGTTACTAATAACAAAAACACTACAGGTAAGATAATAGCTCTCTTAGCAGACAGCTTTTTTATCTATTAAAATACTCTCTCTCTCTCTCTCTTCAGCCTTTATGAAGTCCAATATTGAACGTAGGCCTCCTCCAAATTTTTCCACTCCTGGCGGTTTCTTGCTGTTCTTGTCCATCCAAAACCGCCTATCCTTTTCAAGTCGTCGATCCAACGCATCTGTGGCCTTCCTCTGCCTCTTTTTCCTTCCCAAGGGCGCCATTTATGTATTACTTTATTCCATCTTTCATACTAATTTAACAATAAACTATCATAACGTAAAAATAGATTAATCACTTTACGTTTTCTGCAGATTACAAAAGTAATGTAGAAAATTTTGTAGCCGAGGACGAACAAAACATTGTTGAGAAAGAAGTAAGCTCATCCCTAGAAAATAACGATGGGCCCACTGTTAGGGAGATAGAAGAATAAATTGTAAAACTAACGCAATGTTTTAACCGGTGATTATTTAACGCTACTTTTTCTGTGAATCAAACCGCAATTTTATTAACAACAGCCTAACTCTCTGTGGTCTGGTTGTTGAACTACATTGTTATAATTATTTTATCAGATACAAGTGACGAAGATCCCTTTGCTGATTCGGACTTAGAAGATCCCAACTACATTGAAGACCACTCTACTTTCGATTCTTCGGAAAGCGAAGATTCAGAACCTGAACACGAAATTACACCAATAGATGAAAGAATACAGAATGATGAAGAATTTGCACCTAATCAACAGAAATAGCTAACAAGAAAACGAAAACGGTTACCAGAGACTTGGAAAAGAAATAAACAACGACAGCTTAGGCTTGCAGGCAAAGAACACTTATCTCAAAAAGGAAATATTGTTAGAGGGAAAGCTGCCAAAGTAGTGTCGTGTAAATGTCATTATAACTGCAATAAGAAGTTTAGCATTCAGGAAAAGGAACAAATATTTCAACATTATTTATCTCTTAACGATGAAAGATCTAGATGGAGCTTTATTAGCAAATGTGTCTCAAGGAAAGTACAAAAAAGACGGTGTGCAGTGGGTGATCAAGAAAATACTTCTTCCAGAAGGTAACATATAGTATACAGCTTGACATCTACAAGTGGAACGCACCAAGTTTGCAAACTTTTTTTCTATGCACTTTAGATATTTCGGGAAAGAAAATCGAAACAGTGATGAAGAAGACTGGTTACTGGAATTGTAGAAGAAGATAAAAGAGGTTTAAATCCTTCTCCCAATAAAATTTCAGAAGATCGTAAAGAGATTGTACGAAGTCATATAAATTCAATTCAAGTAGTTGAATCACATTATTGTAGGGATACTTCGAAAAGGATGTACCTCCCAAATGGCTTATCTGAAAAACGCTTGTATCAAGATTACTTGAAATATTGCGAAGAGCGCCAGGTGACACCTGTTACTTCTTCTTTTTACAAGCATATTTTTACTAATGAATATAATTATGGTTTTCACAGACCTAAAAAAGATCAATGCGATTATTGCGCTCAGTTTACAAATAAATCAGAAGATGAAAAATTAAAGTGTCAATCAGACTTCGATTTGTACATGTTAAGAAAACAAGAAGCACGAGAACACAAAAAATAAGATAAAGAACGGGCTCGTAATGATTCAAGTTTTAGGTCGTACACCATGGATTTGGAAAAAATCCTACTCACACCTCAACTTGGAATTGGACAACTGTACTACAAGAAAAAATTGATAACCTACAATTTTACAGTATATACTCTTGCTGATAGAAGTGTCATTAATTATATATGGCATGAAGCTGAAGGGATTAACGGAGCATCAGAAATAGCCACATGCTTGTGGCAGTTACTTTCCGACTTACCTCCAGAAGTGTCTGAAGTGACATTTTATTCAGACACTGCTTCTGGGCAAAACAGAAATACGATTTTGTCTGCTATGTTTCTAAGAGCTTTGTCTCTATCAGATCACTTAAAAATTATCAATCAAAAGTTTATGGAGTCTAGACATTCCGAAATGGAATGTGACAGTGTCCATTCAACTATCGAGAATAGAGGGAGAAATATTAATACATTTGTTCCCGACCAGTAGTACACAGTGGCAAGGACTGCAAAATTGAGTAATCCACCTAGGAAGAGAAATGGACCACACTCAGTTTCAAGATTTTAAAACATATACCCAAAAATTAATAACAAATAGAAATAAAGATGCAGATGGCAATGTTATGAGGTGGTTAGATGTTAAATGTGGTTGTAGTTATATTACGGTGCTGAAATGAGCTAAGTACTAATTATCTAATTATCACTTAATGATACAACATTTTTTCAACTTCTTGTACTCAATCTCAAAATAAAGGGCCTTATTACATCTGTACCAACTTTCAGTACATTTAGTAAATAAACAACGTAGATACAATTAAAACATTTATTTTAACATAAACTTAAAAACTTTATTGCCTTTTTTCTCTAAATAGTAAGTGGGTGGTTTAGCTCCTTTCTCCTCCAAGACGACGATATTTTGAAACCTACTGCCATACTGTAGACATTTCAGAAAAATTTATACCTTTGGAAAATCTTATATCGGAAAAAATTCAGTGGATAGGTTTTGTCCGCTTCATAACAAAAATGTCGGCGAGATTACTTTCGTTATCCATCCATTCAGCCCGTATCAGTCCACTGTTGGACGTAGGCTTCTCTCATATGTTTCCATGAACTTTGATCTTGAGCCTTTTGTATCCAATCTCTTCCTGCAAACTCTCGAATATCATCAATCCATCTTTTTGGCGGTTTTCTTACACGTCTTTTCGTTAAACGCGGTCTCCATCTCAAGACTTTTGAACTCCAGCGGTTTGGTCTGTGTCGTGCTATATGATTTATTAATATATGTCAGGAATTGCTATCAGCCTATTTTCCCGAATAAGCTCATCAACTCGTCGGACATACAATTCGTTCACTACGGTAGCGGATCATAAGCAAAATTGTCAGTACATTTTTGCAATACTTTAGAAGTAAATTATAAATTATTCGCCACTCATGTACAAGTTATTGTAATTTCCCCCTGATTTTCTCCTAACAGAATGTAATATGTAGTGTAAAGTATTTTTGGCTTAATAAGTATAAACACCGCAAACTAAAAAACAAAGTAAGTATTATGAGCGATGGTATTATTTAATTCCATAATAATATCAAATTAGTGGGAAGGCCCATAAAATCCAAACAGCAAGTCATTGCAGTGTATAATAGAATCCTAAAAAGTATAAGAGGCGGCCGTGGGCTAGAGGTTAGCGCGTTAGACTTCTACGCTGAAGGTTCTGGGTTCAATTCCCAGTACCGGAACATCGGATTTTTTACGGCCGTTCTCCCTCGCAAGGCAATGGCAAACCAGCGAGGTATTCTGCCTAGTATGGTCTTCTCTGGAGCAGAAGTGTTTACACTTCCCGTGGTTCGGAGCCCACGTTAAGCTGTAGGTCCTCTATGTCTGTGGCACTTTAAACGCGCAACACAGGCATAGGAGAGAAGATCGCTACGTCTCGTAAGAGATAAAGCACTCTAAGAAGAAGAAAAAGTATAAAGAAGATTTAACACACTACAGGTGTTTCTTTCGATGTTAACTCTTCACGACACTTCAAATTTACACAGTACTAAAGAAAATTGATTATTAATCATCATCTCTCGGAGAAGTTCTGTTTGAAATAAATTAATTACATACAGAGCACTCAGCATAATGACCAATCATTTTAAATTATGCAACATATGATGTTTTTCTAATAGTGTTTACCTTGCTGATATAATGTAGATTGTAGAGGTTACGAAATAATATTCTACTAGTAATCCTTCCATGATTGTATGTTACGTGTGCAAAGTATATTTTCAGTTTTTGGTACCATACAATTAAGAAAATATTTTTACATTTTATTTCCATTGTTTTAATTCTAGTATTCTAACCTAAATACGCACAATTTATAGATAATAATCAAATTTGATTATTTCTTTTACCACGACTCCGACCCAATGTAAGATTAATAGTAGAAAGTTATCTATAAAACTTTGATTTGATTAAACCAATGCAGCCATAAAAATGATAACATCTGAACATTGCTACACCTAATATGATAATTATACTAGTTATCAAGTCGTGTTCATAATTACAGTTTTGAAACTTATCTCTAGCAGTTTCCCACGGAATTCTACACATAGAAAAAACCATTATCATTATCATAAGATTTACATATAAAATAGCCCTTCCCTTTTATAAGGACTTTCAGTAACAATTTCCTTCCACAGAGTAAACGTTTACCTCACGTATTGACAAGCAGTTTACCCTGTAGACAACCAAGCTAGATCATGGGGGTCAACCAAGGCAGATACCCTAGGACCCCAAATTCCCCAAACCGATTCATTCCTATGAGAATAAAAGTAATTTTGATAATAATTAATTTATAAGAAAAACCTAGCTTCTCCTTGTTTGTTTGGATAGTTTAAAAAACATGTTATTTGCATGAAACTAGAAACTACCTTATGAAGTTTCCGCCTTTACTTAATTATTTTTCAAATAAATTCAATTTTTATTTATTTGATACGGTTACTAGTTATTACTTATATGAAAAATAATGGAGATTGGAATTTATTTTATTCTAAAAAAATGTTGCATGTGTGTACTTTATAGTGACCTACAGTAGTTACTCAAAACGCCAAAAAGAAAAGTTTTTTGACACATTTTCATAAGAAATTATCAGAGTTCATAAGCCCGACAAAGCGTTCGAAAATATGCTGTAAAAGTATACAATTAGGCAGCACATAATACATCTCACATACGACTATCACTGTAACTTATTACATTTAGACAATTAAAAGCTTTCTTTCTGCATAAATGTGACGATTAACGTTTTCATAAGTGTAAGTTATTCATCACACTTTCTGTGAACTATGGACATGTAGAAACTATCCCACATTGAATTAGGGTAAACGCATTTAAAAAATTTATGAATTTTCTCTTAACTGGCATCCCTCTAGGAACTCTTTTGTCGAAGTAATATAGAAAAAAATACTCAAATCTTAATCTTCAAATCGTGCAGCTTTAAAAGTAAAATTATTAACAAACTGTAGGATGTGCTGCATACATTTCAAATCTAGTGTTCGTCCGTTAACAGGGGCACCCTCTGCAGTAAACTCTCTATTACATTCTAATACATTATATAAATGTATCGGCTATATAGACTACGCTATGTACCATTAGAAATTGACCACTTAATATAAAGAAACGACATTATACAGTAAAACAGAGTAAATATTTAAACATATACAGTTCGAAATTAGAACTGTACACATATAACTGTGTGTTTGCGAAAGGTGCTTCAGTGTATTCATAATATTGCTATTATTACTTTTACATACAAAATTTAAAGTAAAAGAATCAAGAGACTGGCAGTAATTATAATAACTACTATTAAAATTTGACAGCGAATTGCAACACTGAAAAATGTCACATATACTATTCTTTAGGACATTTCGCAAATTATATATAAACCACCGACATGGGTATTACAAGGTGATTGGGTGGAAAATACGAGCCTACCATTTCAAAGATAGGCAACCGAAAATACATACCACTAGGTACTTTGATATTGAATTTTTTATTGCCGGTATTATGACTCAAAGACGGTATCTTGTGATATGTATTTTGGGTTGCCCGTTTGTGGAATGGTATGATCCACTCTACCGTGAACCACCCGGTATATCACTAATATGTGGTATCGATCTCTACGCAATGCTAATTTTATTAACGTGTTTTAGTCAACAGAATTTAGTGCTGTCAAACGATTAGAGTCTAGAATCGGAATCGGTTCTTTAGCTTTAAAAATCGGTTCTGCAGCGTCGTTAAAACCGATTCTCGATTCTAAAATCGAAACCCGGTTCTAGAATCGAGAATCGAAATCCAATTTTAGAATCGAGAATCGAAATCCGATTTTAGAATCGAGAATCGAAATCCTATTCTAGAATCGAGAATCGAAATCCGATTCTAGAATCAAGAATCGTAATCCGATAAAATATGTAATACATATATTTATATATAAAGATTCTAAAATCGTAAAATAAATACCGATTATAGGTTCGAAGACTTTCATAATTCTGAAATTGGAAGACTAATCTCACTTCTCCTATCAATTTATTTTTAAATTCTAAAAATGTGAATTTGGGAACTATTTTTGATTCTAGAATCGAGAATCGAAATCCGATTCTAGAATCGAGAATCGAAATCCGATTCTAGAATCGAGAATCGAAATCCGATTCTAGAATCGAGAATCGAAATCCGATTCCTGAATCGAGAACCGATTCTTGTAGAATCGATTCTTTTCAGAATCGCGAATCGATTCTTCAAAATTTCCGATTCTTGACAGCACTAATAGAATTTTATAATGCCCCCCACATCAGCAATTTGTCATGTAAAATGAACTTTCAGTACTCGTCATTTTAATACAAGTTTTTCGTAATTCCTCGAGACATGCAGGACTTTTTCACACCACTCTATCAGTAGTTGTTTGAATTTCGAAGAGCAAGGACGTGTTCGTTCGTATTCAGATAAAGTGAAACAGTACTAGGGAAAATTGGGAGCGTTAACGGGTCATCGCCTGACCTGCTGCGAGGATGTAAACGCGGCTAAAATCCACATAGGTGTCGAATTCAAATTAAAACTCCGAATGAAATTAGTTCGTATAACGCACGGCAACAAGAGCAAAATGCAAAAATTGAGTTGCATCAAAATGTTTCCCTATTACAGCAGCAACTAACAGAAACGCAAGCAGCAATAAACAAGGCAAGTAACCAGCAATTAGCCCGAAGTGCACAGTTGGAGCAAAAACCTCAACAACCAGAAAAATAATATTACACCGATGAAGAAGAACTCACGGGGAAAACAAAATGCGTGAATAAGAGAAAGAAAAAGAACACAAAAATTACTACATCGTCGGAAACGTCACCACAACAGCAAGAAGCCAGTCACAAAAATAAAGCGCAGTAAAAATTGTTTGAGCCAAATTAAAGATGATGCTGCATAACAACGTGGACTTTTTTTCTCCATTCATTCATACCCCCCTCCCCCGGAACCGCTTTTGCATTACTTAATGAAGGTGCGGGCGTCTCTTGTATACTAACCATTCATACAACATGCATCCTAAACTTTACTAAGTGAAATACGGTTGCCTCAGCCGGGGTTCGAACACGCGGCCGTTTGACCACATTTAACTGTGACCTCAAATGCCGCGCGTATCGCACTGGCCCATCGAGGTCCCTTTACAATGTGAACTAAAGTCCGAAAAGTTTACATTTCAAGCAGTTATAATGAATGGAAATAATGGTAGAGTGTGCAGAAGAATATAGATGACTAACAAACTTAAATGAAGAAAACACTTTTGGCATTCACACGGAGATAAACTAACAAGAAACATAAAAGTCATGACAAGGAAACTACACCCGTCATGTGCTCCAGAAAACATAGTAGAAGATTTATATCCCCAAGGATACAAAATAATAGAAACCGCTAATATTCTGCAGAGAAAAGAGAAGAAGCCTGTTCCGCTATTTATGCTAAGCTTCAGAAACGACGAAGGCATTAAAAATGAGATAAAAGGGATACTAGGCATGAAGGTTGAAATACCGTGAGTTCAAAAAGTAATTACATAAGGGTTGGCCATGGAAAATAAAAGTAATGTCAACAGCAAGCTTTAAAGTTCATTAACAGTCATCACTGTTGTTGTTGTCATAAGTTTATATTGAATATTCAATTAAGTTACAATTTTAATGGTTTTCCCAACAGCACACAATACATTTATGATTGAATCATATTTTCGAAATGGTGTTCGAGAGAACGGCGAATGGATTTACAGTGCGGTGCCATGTTTAGAGGAATTTCGGCAACAATTTCCAGATATTGTTGTCCTTGAAGAAGATTTTTACAGCGCACTGAGAAGATGTGTTGATATATTCCGAGATACAGGGAGCATTACTCATAGAGATAAAGCTGGAAGGTCAAGAGTTCGTACTCAAAATACAGTTGATGATGTTCGTCAACGTTTGAACGAGCAGCCCTCTACATCACTACGTACACTTTCGCAAGAGACTGGTTATCATTAGGAACTTGCCATATTATTGTCAAAAAAGATTTAATGCTGTTCTCATACAAAAATCTTGCTTTACATGAGTTGCTGCCAGCAGATCGCAATGGGAGAATTGTGTATTTTGTCAGTGGTTCCAACAAAATTTAATGAACAACTACGAATTGCTAAAATTAACGTTTTTTTCTGACGAGGCCTGGTTCACCCTTTCGGAGTATATAAACTCACAAATTATGAGGTTATGGAGTGCTGCAAATCCGCATACTTTTCGCGAATCTCCCCTTCACCCGTTACAAGTTGGTGTTTGGATTGCTGTGTCTCGAAGACGTATTATCGGACCCATATTTTTCTACGAAACTGTTACTGCTCAGAGATACCGGAATATTGTACGTGAATTTATTAATCAGCTTCATGAGAATGAGCTCCAGCAAGGCTACTTCCAACAGGATGGCGCGACGGCCCATACCGCTCAAGAGACCCTCAATTACCTTCGTGAATTTTTTGACGATCGTATAATTAGTTTACGTTCAAATCCAGAATTTCCACCTAGATCACCAGGCTTGACTATTTTATATTACTTTATATTCCCTTATATGAAAAATAATGTATACAAGACCCCTATTAACAATATCGAGGAACTGCAAAACAGAATTACGGAACAGTGTGCCAATATAACTCCTCAAATTCTTATAAATGCTTTTAATAATATGAAAAGACGAGTAAATTTGTGTCTGCAGGAAAACGATGGTCATTTTGAACAGCTTCTTTAGTTTTTATGTTTATTTTTCTGTGTTTCTGAAATAAAAAAATTATAATTTCCAATTTTAATGATTACCTACTTGTTATGATTTGTTTAATAGTGTAGTAATCTAGTTGTTATTGTTATCGTCTAAATTGAAATAATAGAACTCAAAAATTGATTTATTTACATTTACCATGCAACTTAACCTAACATAACACTGCCGGTAGGTACTGGTGCTTGCGCTAGATGGCGCTAGAAAGACTGTGTCTAAACGTCAATTGGTATATAAAGCTTGCATTAGACATTATTTTATTAGTCCATGGCCAGCCGTTATGTAATTACTTTTTGAACTCACGGTAGAAATCAAAACTGTCTTCCAATATACCAAATGCCAAACTTATGGACACACCTAAAGAATCTGCAACAAAGAATCAAGATGCGTGAAATATTGTGGAAAACACTACTCAAAAGAATACAAAACGAATGAAAACAGCAAACCAAAATGGGCCAACTGTGGCGAAGCCCACCCAAGCAGCTACAGAGGATGCGAAGTAGCCAAAAGGATGCAAAAGAGACTAAACAGTGCAACCAAAACAACACAAACGCAAGAAATGCGGGAAATAGACCACTGTGTAGATGGGGCCCAAAAGCATGCCCAGCACTACCAAATACTAAAGAAAAGGAGGAAATTTCAAAAAAGCAGACGTTTCAACAAACCAGCTACTACAAAGCCTAATGTCGAAACTTGAACAACAGGAAATAAGTTCAAGCAAGAAGTACAAATGTTAAAATCAATCTCTGAGAGATTAATAAAACTTGAAGGAAATAATACGAGCCCCTACGCAAAATAGTTCGTCTAGTGCCATATTTTATTCAACAAAATGTTTACACTTATCACGCTTGTCTACTAAACGGTTTGTGAAAGGAACAATTTGTTTAAATTTTAAGTACATGGAATGCCATTTATTTTGCCCTACATAACATTTTAAATTAAGCGTTAATACTAACAATTATTGAAAACTTCACCGGAAGTTCTAAAGCAGAAAACTTCGTCTGCTAACAGAATGACGCACAATAGTTCGTCTACCACTGCGTAACGTCGCCTTTATTGTTTATAACTGCTCTTATTCTACGTGGCATGGTCTGCACCAGCTCTTCACATTCTTCAGGGGTTATGGAATCCCAAACAGCCCGAATTTTGTTTCGCAAATCTCTTTTGACCTCGCTGGATCCTGCCTAAACTTTTTCTTCATTTTCCACCACAAAGTTTCTATTGGTGACAAATCCGGACTGTTTGCCGGCCATTCCATTATGGGAATGTTATTCCTGCAAAACCAAGCCTTTATGGTCTTTGCAGTGTGGCAGGCAGCCCCGTCTTGTTGAAAAATATAGCTGCCGTCAACACTTTGCAGAGTCGGGATGGATGGTACTAGGTTTGTTTCTAAAATTTC
>JABXWE010014253.1:0-10568 GCA_014611495.1 Limonius californicus
GTATGAATTATTTACAATCAAATAAATGCAACTTTAATTTTCACATAATTTGCTGACCCAATTTAATATCTTACTTATCTATATAATAGGCTGAAAACAATGTAAAGATTAACAGGTCAAAACATTTCATACAGGAATTATGAGTACCATTTCATTAAATCACATAACGAAATTTATTATACCCGTGGGGTAGGCAACCTAAATAGCCTGCAACAAAATCTAGTGGAATTTGACAATTTTCAAAAACAGCACGTGTAAATAAGTCAGGTTAGTTTCGCACGCGGTGTTTGCTGTAAGAAATTAGCGTAATTAGTGGTGTGCGTATATTCGACTTTTATGAGTGCGGTTCACGGCTGTCAGCGATTCTCTCGTCTCGGCCGGTCAAATCTATAAAGTTCGGGGTTTCGGGAAATTACACTTACGAATTATATTCGGGAGTTCCTGGAAATTTTCCCTTGCAGGTGCTCAGCTGGTCTAAACAAATAGTGCAATCAGGTAAGCTTATTTTACCTAATATACTCTCGTAGTTAATCCTCGGTTTTCTGTAATAAATTAGGCAAATATAGGATGTTACGTGAAAATTTGGGGAAACGTGTGAAACGGTTATTAAAAGGATTCTTTTAATGCGGAAGGCTAAAACCTCTGCGTATAAATTCGCTAGCCCAGTAGGAAAGGGGAAAACAACCCCTAAACGACTGAGAAACGATTTATACCTGTACTACTATTCTCTGAAATTTAAGTGTTTAATACGAATAGGGCATGACCCAAATTCTTATTTCACACCAAATTTTGCAACGGATCTTATATACAGCGTAAGTCACCGGGAGATGACCCGAATGATTTATGCTCGGTATATATATTCCCACTCGCTGGATTCGCAGCTCAAATTAAGAAAAAGGGCAATGACCCCTAAGCCAACTGAGCCAACGAATATTACACGGACGGTCTTGACTTAGAAAACAAATTGAAATCAACTAGGATTAAATAAACTTTACTTTAACGGGTTCAGGTATTTTAACTGGACTGGATTTCGGGTAACAGGTAAATTAAACGGTATTCGGATTGAATCTTGGTTGAAGTTCTCCCTCGATTCGCTCTTGGACTCAAGTCCTAAACGGCGGCGATCGGTCTGGACGGCTACTACTCTGAAAGTAAGCGGTGCGGACTTACGAAAATTAAACGGCGGTCGGTCTCGCTGTCGGTTAAGCTAGAAATAAACTGGTGCGGACAAGGAAGAACAGGACTTCTCCCTTGCCGGGTCGAAACCCAAAAGATGCTGCTCTGGGGCTGGAGCGTCTTTTTATACCCCCTAAATTTCGATAATTATTCTCAGCACAATTCTCGAACGGGGAAAACATAGTGGGGGATCGATGCAAAAATCGACTTAGCGCGCTGCAGGCGCCTTATTTCTAAACTACGCGGTCACAAATTTAATATAAAATTCATTTCGACCGCGCACTAAAAAACTTCGTTACAACGTTCAATTTAACCGTTTGTATTAGTGAACTATAATATCGCCATTTGCATTTGCAAAAGGTTAATTATATGTGTTTTGAAATTTATTACATCTTTTATTGTTGTATATTGTGTATTGGTGTGTGCATGAACATTGTAAGCTTGATATACAGGAGGGAGGCACAATAAAGGTGAGTCCGATTCCCGTATGCTGCTGGCCTCTCGGCCTTCCACGAGGACCTACAATCAGCTGTATTTGGAAGGTGGCGCCCGCTAATTTTGACCCACTCTGTACTAGGAAGATTTCCTCCCGTAAGCGGTTTCCGTGAACCTCCCCTACTCCTCTGAGCTAAGCTGTAGGCCTTTTTCCACCTATCCTGTTGCGGGTCGACGAAAAAGCTCGTTTGGCCCGTAACAAATTACAAGACTTTAATCGTCCTCTATACAAATCATTCGCTTAATTATTTTCTAATAGATAGGAAATATCAGGAACCGCCATTAACCAAAATGAGGTTGATCCGCTCAAAAAACTGCTTCAATTTCACTGATTAATAGTTCGAAAAGAAGATTTATACATGTTTGGTGCAAAAATGAATTCAATCCGGCCAGATACATAAATAAATGGAAGCTGCGGTCGTGTAACCAGATAAATAAACCGGATTCAACCAAAACATAAAAGTTTAAATAAAAATACGTATATGCTTCATTGAAAAACATGCTTGATTGATTAAGCTCGGTCCGCTCATAAGACTATTTCATATGCACATGGTGGAAGTTCGAAGAGAAAGTTTATAGGTTTACTGCAAAACTAATAATTGTGCAATCACACAAATGCTTTAAAAACGAGATCGGCCTATCCTAAGCGCTGACGGGCTAGCATTTCGTTTGAGTATAGATTTCTGGATAATAATAGTAAATTCGGGCAACGCTGCCCACAAAAATACTAACAAATATCAAATATCAGGAAATATTGGACTCGTCTAGCATTTATTTTAGGTTAATTACTATAATACTATTAAAACAGTAGACTACAAAGATTTTAAAAATCAGCTTGTGCATGAAAAGGAGAGATAGACATCAGTAGAATTGAATATAATAACAATATACAGAGTATGCGAATAAAACTCACGGAAAACAATGTCTTCGCAGACTAGTTGATGTTTTTTTTTAAACTTACCAAACAGAGAGTGCCATGTAGCCTTCAGATTCATCTATTATAGATTACAATCAAAGCATATTAATATTTGAACAATGAAAATCATTGCAAACAGTCATTACAAAGTTATGATATCCGCATAACCACAATTATCCCGACATTGTATAAACTGAGTGCAAATCTGGCGCCTGTTCATCTAACGTTAATTAATTAATTAATTATTTCCATTTACAAATTTATCTTCTGCGAGTGACAAACCGACAGCTCAAAGCCTGCAAACGAATGAATAATTACACAAGAAGGATATAATTAGTACACAAAATAACATTTAAAAACAGCATCGAAGTTGAGCAAAATATGGCCCAATCCTTTCGAGGGTACTTCTTCATCAAGCGCCGCTATCTCGGCTAATTCACTCGCGAACTCGCAAGTTTGAACTTAAAGAGTGGATTTTACGATTGATGCTGGGTATAAACAACGGGTTCCCCCTTTAAATACTTGTAAACCCGTCTGAAAATTGAACGGATCGATGTGTTATTTTACAGGAGTGTTCGCGAACTAATCGTGTTTGTATGGAGCGGAATACTGCGAGTATTGGTTTCGACATCCTTTCTGTTTATGTATGTAATAGCCGATTTCGGTGTATACGAACGCTTTCATTCGACAGCTCAAGCTATGTGCACGTTGTATGTGTATTGGAATACTTTAGTTGCTCCGTTAATAACGTTTCATTCCCACGCCCTTTACAAACCTACAAAAGTAAATTTTAACTCGAATTGACTTCCTTTCTGAAATATTGAACTAAAGGGAAAATTGGAATAACGCCACGATTACAAGCGACAACAATGAATTTTAAATTTCAAATTTTTTATTGGTTGGTATAGATTTCACGCAAATAGTCATGAGAACTTCCAGATACCAGATAAACAATAATACTAACTCTCATCCAAAATTGATGTTAACAGTAATGATATGCAACCGTAAAATAAATATCTTTGACAGTAGTATCCTAAAAGTTCAAAATTTAGCAACCTACCCTCAAGCCCTCCTATTTACAGCTCCATCCTAAGACAAATAATTTTCTATATAAATTTTTTCCATTGTTTCGTTAGCAGTAGGACTGAACGCTCTATACCTGGCATGGGTATAAGTATTTATTTTCTAAAGTTCTTCTACTTTTACAATGAGCCTTAGAGATGCTGATTTTCCACATTATCCTTGCAGTAATAGTTTTTTTCAGAATATCATAATCTTTCAGAAACCCAATCATTACATTCCGAGTTCAGAATATTTTGCATTCCGGTAGCTTTACTTCCATTAAATTAAATCACTTGCTAAAAGTGAAGAGTAAACAAGGGACTTTGGTAGGTACTTACAATTACTGCCTCTGGTGGCTATTTTGGCAAATCAATTAGAAAATTTACATTGCTGTAACCTTATCAAGCATATCCTATATATCAAAAACTCGAACTACTTAAAATTCTCTATCAAAGCCTAAAACATCATATTCAGAAGAAAAACTTTGCCCGAACAAATAAGATAAACACAGTATGATTAGTACAAAATTTTCATTTATAACAGGCAACCAACATTACAATAAAATTACATTGTAATGTTAGTTGCTCATGTAAGCATGGAATTTTTATTTGAATATTAATATAAATTCTCCATACATGTATATAAAAAGGTTACCGACATTTCCTGTGGCAGATTACACTGTAAAAACCAGTGGACAAATTGTTATTTTGGTTAAGCCTGGCAATCAGTTGTTCATGAAAAATCTTTTTTCTACGTTTGTTAGCAGTAGGGCTAACCACTCTGAATATGGCATGGGTGTAAGCCTTTATTGGGAAGAGTTCTCCTAATTGTCATATGAGTTTAAGAGATGCGTTTCCGGTAGCTTTACTTTTATAAAATTAGATGACATGATAAACGTGAACCGTAAGAGGCTTTGTAATGACTTACTACTGCTAATAAATTACAACTTTACATTTCTGAAATATTTTCACGCATAACTTGTACAATAAAAACACAAACTGCATTCTCTATTAAACCATAATCCACACATTTAGAAGAAAAATCTTGCCTGAACAAATAGAACACACACACTATGATTAGTATATATTGTGATGAAATGAGATACACAACAGCAGAGAAAGAAATGCTTGCAATAATATTTTCTATAAATAAATTAAAATTTTATTTGACAGGGAACAAATTTAAAATTGAGACAGATAACGCAGCTATTTCATTTCTAAATAGCAAGACATTTTTAAACAACAGATTGTACAGATGGTCTTTATTCTTGCAGCAGTTTACATTTGATATTCAGCACAGACCAGGAAAAGAAAATGTGGTAGCTGATTTTCTAAGCAGAAAAGATTTACAAAATTTTGAAAAACGTAATCAGATTTTAATAGCAATTGAAAGAATTCAAGAACAAGGAAATTGTTCTAGAAACAGAATTTTAGATATGCAGGAAATAGAGGAAATTAACCAAATAAGGAGACAGAGATAGAAAGAAGTGAAAATGGAGAACATCAAGGCTACGTAATAAAAGAGAATATACTGGTGAACATTGTAAAGGAAAAATAATTAATTGTGTTATTTAAGGAAGATGCAAAAGAATTAGCAAGACAATTACATGAAAAATTTGGACATTTGCAGCACGAAAAACTTGGAATGCGCAAAATAAAATATTATACAAATCAAAATATTGTCAAAAGTATAAGAGTGCAGGAACCTTTAGAGTTGATTGCGATGGACTATTTAGGAAATTTAGTGAAAGGTCAAAATGGTTATAAACATATTTTAGTTATAGTAGATGTTTTCTCAAAATTTATAAAATTATATCCTACAAGAAACTGCAACACAGAACATGTTATAAAATCTTTAAGCAAATTTGAAAATAAAATAGGTAAACCAAGAAATTAATTATTTTGGAACATTATTTTGAATTAAATTTGAAAAGGGGGCTTATGTGATGAATTTTGACTCGTTAGCTCGTTCGATGTCATTTTTATAAGGATACTCGTTCATTATTATGATGTCTTAGAATTCGGTTTCTTTGTGGTAAATAATAAAGGGCAGACCATAAAGCAGATAACTTCTTGCTTAGTTGGAAACACTGCCAAACTCGTATTTTGATATAAACCTATGACAAAAAGAATTATTGTTAAATATTTTTATTTAAAAGCTTATATATGTAAAGATATACATGTAGTAAGATACTATATAATGCCTCAAGCTTAGATATAAGCTTAGTTCTTATATTTAACAAACCAGGAAGGAATTTGCAGCATTATCGGAACAATTTGTGAAATTTTGTTTTGGACAATCGTGAAGTACAGAGTGTGTTTTAGAGGTTGATTTAGGATTTGTATAATGTGTTTATAAAGTCAAAACTTGTTTGGAAAGTGACGCCGATGAATTATGAACATTTTTATATTTATTATTTATCTGTCAAAGTTTGAATTTCAATTTTGTAATTGGATCCAAGTATCCTTTGATTATATTTGTGTAATTATGGCATCGTTGTTAAGGAGATTTTGTACGTTGTCAAGAAGTTTGTTGATAAAACGATGAACAAAAGAGCATTTTTGTAATTACGTGAGAGTACACGCATTTTTTCTGCTCCTGAAATTTAAAATCAATTTACTTCGTTTATTATAATAAAATATGTTTGTTAAAGTTAAAAAAAAACGAGTCTCTTTAAATAAAGAGTGAGCTAGTTAAACTTACAAAGGTAAATCTCGAGAAATTTGAATCCAGTTCGAAGTTTGAAGAATTAATAGCTGAGCATCGAAGTTTGAGACGTTATTGCACACTGCCTGAAGGCTGTTTTGAAGGTCAACGTCGGACCTAAGAAATATTCGCATTTGTAGGAAGAGATTGCTCAATAAGGTAAACCAAACATTACATACCTATGCAGGAAATACGAGAGCATCATAGAACAGAGGAAACAACAGAGGATAATATTTAAAACTACCCGAGTTTTATTTTAGAGTTCTTTAAGGCGTACAGGTTTTCGTACGCAGACCGGCTGAAGTGTAGAATCAACTTGAGTTTCGCTGAGAATTTGGTAGTTCATGTATATGTGCATTTTCTCATAGATATCCTAAACGTCATATAGAACCGACTTCTGGGATTGGGTTGCCTACACAATAGGCGTAATTGTATACTAAAAAGAAAAATTTCCTGTATATATAATAGATATTCTGAATTTATGTAAGAAGCTTATATACATACCCCGTGGTAAACTGAATACTGCGAAAACCAGTAGACAGATTGTTTCTTTAAAGATTAAGGCAGGCAATCATTTGTTGAAAAAATTTTGAGAAATCTTTTGTCTACGTTCGTTAACAGTAGCATTGAACACTCTACCCATGGCATGGGTGTAAGTCTTCATTAAGTGTCCTAATTCTGATATGTGACTAAGTAATGCCGGTTTTCAAAACTTGTTTTTTTTTTCAAGCACATGCTATATATTAACAACTCAAAATGCACACAATACTCTATAAAACCCTGACTCTACACATTCTACAAAACATTAAATTTTGCTTGAACAAATCAGACACACCGGATGAATAATATACGAGTGTTATTTATAATTATATTGCAATGTTGGTTGCTCGTCCAAACATAGGATTTTTATTTGTATAATAATAATATAAATTAGTATTTATGAAACAACTTACATACATATCTTAAGGCAGTTTGAATACCGTAAAAACCCGCCGACGCGTTGATATTTAGATGTTGAGCCAGGCAATCAATATTAAACCAGATTGTATCAATAAAGCACTCTGATTAAACTACGATTGTCGTGCAACTGTGGTTGCCTATCTAAACACGTGTATTAGATAAATAGTTATTTAAAAAATTCAGTACATGTAGTCATTTATGCAGATTTTGATAGCAATTTAGCAAACTATGAAAGTAACCATCGAGCTTTTATTTAAAGATCCAGCCAGGCAGTAACATCACAGTTCGATTGTTTAACAATGTTAGTTGCATATTTAAACATCGGTTGTTATTAGTTATTATTTATTTCCTTTCGCATATAAATATATGCAGAGGTCCGGCTAGGCAACCAACAGTACAGCACGGTTCTATTTCAATACTGGTTGCCTATCTAAACAGCTAAATATTATTTGACAGATGCTGTAGCCCTAGATAGTCGTTTAGAACATTTTTAGCTATACCTTGTTGTAATTTAAATACCGTTAAACAATTATTCTTAACGCACTAACGGACAAGTCAGACCAGTACCGCTACAGTACATATTTGTAATGAATTATTGGTTGCCTATTTACATTATTACTTATTTTTCATTTACATATTCTACACATAGTTATGTAAATCCTGCAGTAATTTAAATACTGTAAAATGGACCAACTTATTATTGTTTAAGGATAGTGCGTAGGCAACCAGTACTACAGTAGGGTTGCATTTCAATATATAAAAAAACAGGAATTCCGCTTAAAAACTGGTGTATATATAGTTGGTCTATATGTACAACGTCAATTTAGATGTGATGAAGGTGATATTAAATATTTATTCGAATGTGGAATGGAGTTCGTCTTCCGCCAAAGAAAAAGTGCTGAGAATAATAGATAATATCCAAGTTTTTAGTATGTAAACAAAGCCGAGTGAGAGCACTGGGTAAACTTACATTGTTTAGACAAACAGACTTGTAACCGATGCCACAAAGCACTCCGCGCTTTATAGACGCGTTTCAAATGATAGATTCCGCACCCGAAAAAATTGTCTGCACGTTCCACCCGTTTGCGGGTTCCGCTCGCAGCCGGAAAGGGCGGCAAAAGGCTGCGTAAAAACGAACTCTTCCAAAGGCAGCTCGAAAAAGTTTAGAAACACAATCAAAACTTGTGTTTTACTGCAACTCGAGGGGCATAAAAGTTCGGGGTGTCATCTTTAATTCTGATTGTAAAAGGAGAAAATATACATCCGCACTTGAATATCAATGCCTATTCCACTCAGGACCTGAATTATCAGATTCGCGAACGAGCATTCAGAGTGCAAAACTTGATTTGTAACTTTCATATAGGTTCTCCTATCGAGTCTACACAGTTCACTAAAACTTTAGTTAGATATTGGGAAAGTGTAAGAGGCAGCCAAACTATGACAAACGACGCAACTACGACTTTAATGCGAAATATGGTTATTGTCTGTTCGCTGATACACTTGTGTATTCGATGATTTGTCTCAAGAGTTCCTTCGGCCCAAATTAAATCAATTCTGATTCCCTCTATATTATACCGTATTTAAAATACAATCGTTATTCCTTACTCTACAGAACCACTTGAGAATCCTGACTATTTAAAATAGCACATTTTTTATGTTTTCTTCTGCTTCAAGATGAAATATTAGTATCAAAACAATATTTCAGAATTACAAAGTACCGTACTTGCACACCTATTTAGCACATTATTCCTATCAGCTAGTTGGGTTTCTATGTTAAGTCATATTAATAATAGGTTTCACACCGTCCTGAACTTTAAGTTAGTAGGGCAGATATGAAAATTAAGCGAAATCCAACCAGAAAGCTAAAAATAATTTTTTGCATTGTCCAAGCAGCTGTCGGGATTGAAAAAGAGGGTTTTTTTAAAGAAAAATACTGACTTTTTAACTGTAAGCATTTCAAATCAAGCTGCAATCTTTGTCCTACTCAATGTAATTTGTATTTTCCTCGATGGATTGTTCAAGGGGGCGGGGGCGGAGCAATTGTAATATGGATCTGGACTTCCAGCATTACATCGATCACAAATCCAGCTGCAGTCTTTGTGCTAGTAATTGTCCTCTTTATCTTCCTCGACCTCTAAGTCATCACAGGGAGGGAAGCAATTGTTATACGTATCTGTACGTCCATCATTACAAGGACCACAAATCCAGCTGCAGTCTTTGTGCTAGTAATTGTCTTCTTTATCTTCCTCGTCTTCTGCGTCCTCGCAGGGGTGCAAATGTAATATAGATCTGTACTTCCACCATTACAAGGACTACAAATTTCGCTGCAGTCTTTGTGCTAGTAATAGTCTTCTTTATATGCCTCGTCCTCTGCGTCCTCACAGGGGGAGGGGGCAATTGTTATACGAATCTGTACTTCCACCATTACTAGGACCATCCAGCTGCAGTCTCTGTACTAGGCATGTCCTCTTCATCTTCCTCGTCTTGTGCGTCCTCACAGGGGGATGGGGCAATGACTGTGCGGATCTTTCTACAATTACAAAGACCACAAATCCAGCTGTAGTCTATGTACTAGTCATGTCTTCTTTATCTTTCTCCTTCTCTGCGTCCTCGCAGGGGGTGTAAATGTAATATCGATCTGTATTTCCACCATTAGATGGACCACAAATCCAGCTGCAGTATTTGTACTAGTCATGTCTTCTTTATCTTCCTCGTCCTCTGCGTCCTCGCGGAGGTGTAAATGTAATATCTGTACTTCCACCATTACAAGGACTACAAATTTCGCTGCAGTCTTTGTGCTAGAAATTGTCTTCTTTTTCTTCCTCGTCCTCTGCGTCCTCACAGGGGGAGGGGGCAATTACTGTGCGGATCTGTATTTCCACCATTAGAAGGACCACAAATCCAGCTGCAGTCTTTGTACTAGGCATGTCTTTTTTATGTTCCTTGTCTTCTGTGTCCTCACAGGGGGAGGGGGCAATTACTGAGCGGATCTATACTTCCACCATTACAAGGATCAGAAATCCAGCTGCAGTCTTTGTACTAGTCATGTCTTCTTTATCTTCCTCGTGCTCTGCGTCCTCGCAGGGGGTGTAAATATAATATCGATCTGTACTTCCACCATTACAAGGACCACAAATCCAGCTGCAGTCTTTGTACTAGTCATGTCTTCTTTATGTTCCTTGTCTTCTGTGTCCTCACAGGGGGAGGGGGCAGTTACTGTGCGGATCTGTACTTCCACCATTACAAGGACCAC